>CM030867.1:505000-752500 GCA_018105865.1 Metaphire vulgaris | reverse complement strand
AGGGCAAAGCGCACCTCGGCCGATCAGCGAATAGCCGAACTGGAGGCGTTGCTTGCGCTGGACAACGGTATGAAGTCAGTGGGTCATGGACAGATCGACCCTTTTCGCTAGTAAGACCTTCTTTCTCTCAATCATTCCACTTAACGATGGCGCCAGATAAATACTTTAACATGTTCTTCTTTCAGATGCTCTGTCTAAATACTGGTTCCACGCCATAGGCGTAAACTTCTATACTAAACTGCCAGGCTCGACCCCCACTCCCACTTTTTGAGAGTCCAGGCTAGAGAAGGGGAAATGTCTAAGGGGTGGGTGGCCCCCACTTTTAATCCACGTTTACGCCAATGTTCCATACTTCAGCGTCGAAACTCCTCTTGAGTTTTGGATTTCTTTTCAGAGGTTTGTATTCGTTGTCCGCCGTGGGACGTTGACCATCCACTTGGGCATCATTGTCCGTGGTCGTCCTCATTGTTATTTCTCCTTTCATATTCCATTCTTTGTCTAGTGCTTTCAAATATACGAAACCAGTGTTTTATAAAGACCCCGGGCCTTTGGGAGGGGAGCAAATTAACTTCTTGGCGGAGGGGAAGATACACAACCAATACAAAAAGTCGTGTCACTGCTGAAAATTGGGAGGAGGAATTTTGAGGTTTACTTTGGGTGGAATCTCCCCAACAGCAGGGTGCGATTTGTGACCTGGAGCAGTGGGGGGGGGGATATGTCGAGCTTGGGGGGATGTAGTTGTTGGGAAATGTAGCAGTGGGGGGATGTAGTGGTGTGGGATGTAGCAGTAGGGGGTGCAGTTGGGCAGTGGGGGAAGATTCCTCTCTTCCCCCTACAAATCGCACCCTGCCCAACAGTCCTGGATAAACACTGTATCAAACGCTAAAACGTCACTCGAGGATTTTGTCATCTGTCTGTCTGTCTGTCTGTCTGTCTGTCTCTGTCTCTCTCTCCCTCTCCCTATTGTATACCTGATAAGCAAAGCATTTATTCAATAATAATTAATTGATGATTGAGACTTTATATGAAGCGCAGAGTAGCGTAACTGGCAGAGACAGACCCATCCATGGACGGCGGCGCAGAGGCGAAGACAAAGAGGGCGTCTGACGCTGAGCATCATAGACCTCAGTTGCATTTGCCAGGCGCCGGGCGACGAAGCGAAGGACGCCGGGCGACGCCGATCCCCCCCCCCCTCCCCCCATTCCTATGAAGCAGATCCAGACAGATGATCAGCCTTTTGTCTCGACTTCCTGTCCATACGATCAATCGCTCGCCAATTTTAGCGAATTAATATAATTAGATTCAATGTGGTTTTTTAAGGAAAAATTGCTATGGGGGGGGGGGGTCGATGAAAAACTTCATTAATTCCCGATGAAAACTTATTTTTGGCACTTCCCGATTTCAGTTTATTCTGCCCGGCGACCGACAAATCAGCCATAATGGTAGCGGAACACATTTTCTAATATCGGATGAAAAGTGCAGACAGTCAGTCAGTCAGGTGATGATGGCGATGCGCAACAGCTTCTATACGCTCTCGGATAGGAATGATCTCTAGGGGGACCTTTTTTTATGAAAGACGGACGGCCATAATAATTGCTGCGGGGGGCCAGGAAAACAACTGAGGGGCCGCGCGGACCCCGTAGTTTACATGTTAAAAACACCGTGATTAGATTTAAGTAGAAACGGAGGTTGGAACAGACGACTATATCAGTGGCAGCGGCTTTCAACATAGAAGAAATACTAATAAACCACTTAAAATCCTATTATTATTATCATTATTATTATTATTATTATTATTATTATTATTATTATTATTATTGTTATTATTATTATTATTGAATTCTCGTAGGCTGAAAAATACACTGTAACAAAGAACACAAGATTGAAGTTTGCTTTGAAAGCCAATTTTATTTATTTGAAGCGGGAAGAAGAAGAAACGAACGTCAGCGAGAGCAGGTAAAGGAAGTTCTGGGTTCAGTGGTGGTGGGAAACCGCCCTTTCTGCGAGGCAACCTCGACGAAAACGATGACGAGATTGTGGACAGATTTCTCGACTTCATCGACAAACATTCAAAAGGTTCTGAAATCGCCATAAGTCAAAGTACCTCATTTTTTGACATTTACATCTTTATTTCTTTATCCATAATTTCTCCACAATTTCCATAAAAAATAAACAGAATAACATATAGACCTATATAAGCCTATATACTTGTCTAGTAATAACACCGTACCTAGGTTGAGAAAGAAATAAGAAATGGTTACTGAAGGGATCATGGATCCCGCATGAAAGTAACCAGTACATAATGATAACAGACATAAATCAATAAATTAGTTTCATAATAATTATTGAAATGTAAGTAAAAATTGTCAAACATACTGTAGCATACAAATGTTTATAACAAAGTATAGATTAAATTAGAGTTAGAAATGTTCAATTCCTTTAGTTTAGAATTATTTTTGTTTAGGTCTCTTTTTAAACTTTTTTTGGGTATATTTTTAATCTGAATAGGGAGATTGTTCCATATGTGTGGGCCATGTATTTATCATTGAATAGTAGTTATAAACAATGAAATGCTTTGGCTGCGCTTGTCCTTATAGATGGACCGATTGAAGATGAGGACGGATAGACGAGTCCTTTTCCCGCCCTGGTCTTCCTCCTTCGACCACAGCAGCAAATGGACATAACATCAAGGCACCCAGAGGGAACAGCGGACAGCAAGATGCCAAGCCTCTTATTACAACTGATGTGTCACAAACGGAATGTTGGGTCTAAAGCATTGATTAGGCTTATTTCGACCGACGCTGTCAGAAAAAGTCGACATTTAGGGTTTTTTCTCTGTCATCTCTCATCTGCCTAAGACACAGTCCTGCAAATAAAAATATATTCACAAGTAGTATCAATCAATCAGTCAATCAATCAATCAACTTCCATAGCGCCACTATCATAATGCTGAGGGCATTTGAACGCACCAAATCCAAATTGAATTAGAGACAGGTCAATCCGGAAGATCAGTCAGAAACGGCGGGGGATCAATCTAAGGGGGATAAGCCAAGTCAAACAGATGTGAAAGATCTGAAAAGATGACAAATTGTTAGTTATACGAAGCGATGTTGGTAAGCAATTCCAGAGCTTAGGGCCGCTCACACAAAGAAACAACACTTAACCAATGACTGTGCGAGAATAAGGAACAACAAATGAAAGTCCAGCCGAATAAATACTATATAATGGAGGGACAAAGACTAGATAAAATCTGGCTATCAATCGAGGGGAAGCAAGATATCAAGTAACTAATTACAAATTCTTCAAAGGCTTTGCGTGTGCTTGAAATGGTGCGAATTTCAAGAGAATCACGAATCACGCGCATTTGGACGCGGAGAGCATTTGGACGCGGAGGGCATTTGGACGCAGAGGGCATTTGGACGCGGAGGGCATTTGGACGCGGAGGGCATTTGGACGCGGCGAGCATTTGGACGCGGCGAGCATTTGGACGCGGAGGGCATTTGGACGCGGAGGGCATTTGGACGCAGAGGGCATTTGGACGCGGAGGGCATTTGGACGCGGAGGGCATTTGGACGCGGCGAGCATTTGGACGCGGCGAGCATTTGGACGCGGAGGGCATTTGGACGCGGCGAGCATTTGGACGCGGCGAGCATTTGGACGCGGAGGGCATTTGGACGCAGTGAGCATTTGGACGCGGAGGGCATTTGGACGCGGAGGTCATTTGAACGCGGTGAGCATTTGAACGCGGTGAGCATTTGGACGCGGAGGGCATTTGGACGCGGTGAGCATTTGGACGCGGAGGGCATTTGGACGCGGAGGGCATTTGGACGCGGTGAGCATTTGGACGCGGAGGGCATTTGGACGCGGAGGGCATTTGGACGCGGAGGGCATTTGGACGCGGAGGGCATTTGGACGCGGTAGGCATTTGTACGCGGTGCGCATTTCAGCTTGGTTTGGGTTTCTCTCCGGTGTGGTTATCATGCGTGAATTTAAGTCATACAGGAGCCTTGTCGTTTTGCCTTTACGCTTAAAAATTAGGCTTAATTTGCCGAGAATGTCAAATTTTCTGGTAAAACGATTTCTCGCATTCTCTTACACGGAGGAACAGGGTCATGGGGGACGCAACAGGGTGGGCCATGTGGGCTATGGCCCACCCAATATTTAGGCCCAATGGGCCACAATGTGTTTGGCCCACCCAATTTCAATTGGCAAATTACAATGTTTTGTGGAACTAATAACCCCAAATCCCCAATATATTGGCACAATATTGCCATATATAATTGAGATGTCACAGATGTGGAAGACCATTCAAAATTATTATATTTATATAACCATGCAACTGTGTTTTTTTCAATGATCGATTGATCGTAACGGCAAGAATTTCTCGCTGCGCTGTCTTGAATCTGAAATATTGGCCATGTTGGCCCACCCAATATTTGGCTTGTTGCTCCCTCCATGGTTTTAATTCGTTTCATCACTCTTCTGAATTTTTGCATATCTATAGCCTACTGTAGCACTAGCATTGTCCAATTTCAAACAGGGTATCAATTTTATAATATTTTTGTGGTCTTTAAAACCTGTAATAGAAGAAACCAGCTCTCTTAAGCACCATCTTATCTCTCGATTGATTTTTTAGACATTTGACAGAGAATAGATTTCTGAAAGACATTTTTGTATAGTGTCGTTTCAAATGGCTCATTATTTTTTTGTGGCATTTCGAAAGATCTAGAAAAAAATTGAGACAGAATATATTAACAATTCTAGTACGGTTTGGCACAGCAAAGATGGGGACACAAGAATATGTGGTTTTAATTCGTTTCATCACTCTTCTGAATTTTTGCATATCTATAGCCTACTGTAGCACTAGTCCTTGCTTTGTCCAATTTCAAACAGGGTATCAATTTTATAATATTTTTATGGTCTATAAAACCTGTAATAGAAGAAACCAGCTCTCTTAAGCGCCATCTTATCTCTCGATCGATTTTTTAGACATTTGACAGAGAATAGATTTCTGAAAGACTTTGTATAGTGTCGTTTCAAATGGCTCACCATTTTGGGGGGCATTTCGAATGCTCTAGAATAAAATTGAGACAGAATATATTGACAATTCTAGTACGGTTTGACACAGCAAAGATGGGGACACAAGAATATGTGGTTTTAATTCGTTTCATCACTCTTCTGAATTTTTGCATATCTATAGCCTACTGTAGCACTAGTCCTTGCTTTGTCCAATTTCAAACAGGGTATCAATTTTATAATATTTTTATGGTCTATAAAACCTGTAATAGAAGAAACCAGCTCTCTTAAGCGCCATCTTATCTCTCGATCGATTTTTTAGACATTTGACAGAGAATAGATTTCTGAAAGACTTTGTATAGTGTCGTTTCAAATGGCTCACCATTTTGGGGGGCATTTCGAATGCTCTAGAATAAAATTGAGACAGAATATATTGACAATTCTAGTACGGTTTGACACAGCAAAGATGGGGACACAAGAATATGTGGTTTTAATTCGTTCACCACTCTTCTGAATTTTTGCATATCTATAGCCTACTGTAGCACTAGTCCTTGAATTGTCCAATTTCAAACAGGCCAGGTTGGCCCACCCAATATTTGGCTTGTGGCGCCCTCCATGAACAGGGTCGCCCACAGAGGGAAAAAGAAATAAATGCTTCCTAAAAAAAGCTAAGGGGAAATCCCCCCTTCCGAGTTTTGGTATCACGTTGGAGTAGCATGTTAATTTGATAAGTGCCTGTGCATTTACTGCAGTACAACTTCGTAATTTCATATACTCAGTTCAAGTGCAAGTTCCTTATTGTCAGGCATTCATACAATTTTATTATAAATGTCACTTTTAGGTACAGTCATTCTTGTGATGCAGAATGTAAACTTCCTGTAAACTCTTTGGTTTGTTATAAATTCTTTTAAAGTTACAAACGTGACACTCTGATGCGCACATAGGCTGCCTCGACAGCAAAAGTCATTATTCAAATAACCTATACAGTAGATGTCTGGATATCAGTGTTATTTCTAGGATTTTGAATTTGGGGGGTGTCGGAAAAATCTGGGGGTGTCGAAATTTTGAAGTCTCTCCTCGAAAAAAGGGCTGACAAGCATAAAAGGTCGTCCAAGGCCCAAAAGAAGTCCGACGAGCAAAAAAAGGTGGATGTGTACATTACCAAATTTGGGGGTGTTGGGGGTGTCACGTTAATAATTTTGAGGGTGTCGACCTCAAATTAGGGGAGGGATGTTGGGTGGGGGGCGGTGTTAGAGGGTGTAAAAATATCCCTGCTGGATATATGGCCGTATCTCAAAAACTAGAGCTAATAGAGAAGATCTGATGCCATATTTAGATTCAGCGCCCCAAATATACCAAGAAACAGGTCTAACATCTAAGGCCCCAGACAAAACACAATGGCCACGGTTAATATTTTAGCAAGGCTATCAAAATTCAATGCGATATATTGGTATTTGCATTTTCCAAGAGGGAGGGGCAAGTGCCCCTCTTCTGCGGGCGCCCATGTTTGTCCGGGTGATTTTTGAACATCGGGTTGGAGAGAGGGGTCAACAGGGGTCATATTCAGTACCTGATTGATGCCGTTATATAGAGCATTTAAATTAGAGGGGTTGTTTGAAAGTAGTCATGTGCGTGTTTTTAAAGAGTTCTAAACAACTGTCTAATTTATTCGTCTGTTTCTGAGATTTAAAATATATATTATAAATACCGTTCTTTTCGTTTGGACAGTAAATCGTAAACGATGTTGTCTTATTGCCTCTATTCTGTTAACGACGACGACCTCAGCTCTGTATTTGGGTCGACCCGACAATGGGTGGTGGTGTTGGTCGTGGTCAGAGAGTCTTCTGAAACAAGATCAGGATCAGCGGATGATCCTGATCTGGGATCGTCTGTCCACTTCGGTCTTCAAGTGTTTCCGGTGAAAGTTGATCCGGCGATGAAGTGTCTACGTGCCGGAGACCACGCCGTCGTCAACTGGCGCCAAATGAATGACCTTCGGGAAGGAATGAGGGAGGGATTGGGCTATAATTTTTAGGCGCTGGACTAAAATGAAAAGTCTATCTCGATATACACGCATATTAAGACTATAATTCCATGCTTTTGATTTCTTAATCATCGAGAAGACGAAGTTTAGAGAATGAACCAAAGAAAAATTAGGCCTATAGTCCTATACAATGACATGTGATATGGATTGCTATGGCATCATTCTTTCCCCTCTCTCACTCTGTCTGTCTGTCCATCTGTCTGTCCGTCCGTCCGTCTGTCTGTCTGTCTGTCTGCCTGTCTGTCTGTAAAGTAACGAAAACTAAGTTAAGAAGCGCGCGAAAACGCTATGCCAACAGCTACTTCCAGTTCCTCGTCTTCTTCTTGCTCTTCCGCTTCCGGTCGCCGGCCTTATCTGTCTGGTCTTCCTGTTTGTTTAACGTTTAGCAAACATTAGGGTCGGTGTTCGACTCTCCAAAAGAAGCAATCGGGGATCTGAATACTTTCAGCCCACAATTTCTGCCTCTCTCTCACTGGGGAAGACGGGGGGGGGGGGGTCGCCCTAGGGCAATGGATGTATCAACTCCTTGAATATCGATTATATTGATGACCGAGTGAAATTGATTTCTGCGAAAATTTTGCTACCATAAATTACGTCACGCTCGAGGGGTCTAGGAAAGTGCGACAGTTTGTGATAGGGAGAAGGGGGGAAACATGGCCATCTAAATATAATATACTAGGTGTTTACCCGTCAAAAATGACGGGGGAGATTGGCTGTTCTACCACCCGATTTTGCGCAAATGCAATAGCATTTTATGAGGGGGAGATTGGCTGTTCTGCCACCCGATTTTGCGCAAATGCAATAGCATTTTATGACGGGGGAGATTGGCTGTTTTACCACCCGAATTTGCGCAAATGCAATAGCATTTTGCGCAATTGATAGTCCTTAACTCGCCGCCTTTTCCTTCAACCGAGTTAACGTCCATTCGCATGAATTTTCTGAAACTTGATAGTCAACGTAAGTGTAATGATTTGGCAGTGTCGAACGACATGCAGTGCTTGATTCTCTTGTTTGCTGTGCTGCTTTTGCACGCCAAGCAACAGCCTGCTCCTCATTCTCACTTGATTGTCGGAAAGCTCGTGAACGCTCGACTTTTTTGTTTTGCACGGACGGTTAGAAAGAGGAATAAAAAAGCTAAACAATGGTGCAAACCTCATCTTCTTATCTCTTATATAGCCTGAGATATAGCAAATTCAAAAAAATTTGGAAACTTTCTCAGAATTCAAAACTTACGCGAAATTCGCTCATAATACTTATGTTCAAACATTGGGGTCATCGGGTTAGAATTGATAGATCTTTTCCAAATGTCAACCGATTTTCAAACTTTTTGGTTTATTTTGTTCCTCTGACATCCCTTAAAAACTTTTCCGCTGACCAAAGTGGGGTTACCGCTGAAAATATTTTGCTAGGGGGCTTTAAAAATTTTTCGGGGGAAGAGGGTGATATTTTAGGCCGTAAAGTGGACTCTACCCCCAATTTTTTTTGTTTTGCACGGACGGTTAGAAAGAGGAATAAACAATCTAAACAATGGTGCAAACCTCATCTTTTTAGCTCCTACATAGCCTGAGATATAGCAAATTGAAAACGTTATATCAATCATTTCTGAAGAACGCTTTTCCAAAAATTAAAAAATCCCCAGTACGGTGACGGCGTCTGAAAATTTAATCCCCACTTGAGGAGTAAAATTTAAAAAAATAGGTATTGAGGCTAGGAAGGAATATATATATATATATATATATATATATATATATATATATATAAAATTATATATATAATTATATATATATAATAACGGGGAGCAGGGCATTGGGAGAGGAAAGGAGATTTGGGAGGAGGAAAGTGGGTTGTACGGGTTTTGGAGCAGCGTTGTGTAGGTTTGGAAACGGGGCTTGGGCGATTCGGGAAGGGATGGGGAGAGGGAAGGGGATGGGGAAAGGGAAGGGAACGGGGGTTTGGGGCCGGGGCGGGAATGGGTTGGGGCCGGGGGCGATTGGGAGAGGGATGGGGAGAGGGAAAAGGGATGGGGAGGGGAGGGAAGGGGAACGGGGTTTGGGGCCGGGGCTGGAATGGGTTGGGGCCGGGGCGATTGGGAGAGGGATGGGGGAGAGGAAAAAGGGTTAAGGAGAGGGAAGAGGAACGGGGTTTGGGGCCGGGGTCGGAATGGGTTGGGCCGGGGCGATTGGGAGGGGATGGGTCGAGGGAAGGGGGATGGGGAAAGGGAAGGGGAAAAGGGGTTTGGGGCCGGGGCGGGAAAGGGTTGGGGCCTGGGCGATTTGGAGAGGGATGGGGTGAGGGAAGGGGGACGGGGGTTTAAGCTGCAATTAAGACGCTTCGTTAAACGCTCCGTTGTTAATAAAGTTTTGATTAAACAATATTTGGTTGTCAATGACAACAGCGTCTTGCAATACCCGCCGTGTTGCCGTCGGACAGACAGACGCGACAGACATCGAGAATTATATATATAGATATGTATATTTAGAAGGCCGTGGGTAAAATCACTGTGACGTCACACTTTCCGTACATATGAAATCCGAAACATGCGGTTATACTGTATTTTACCTTCCCTTCTGATGAATGCATTCTTTAAAAAAGTTGTCAATGGTGTATAGTAATTACAGTGTACAACTGTACATTATATTATGCTATAGGAACATAGACTTCTAAACTTCAATTACATTCGGCATCATTCAATCATTGCCTCCTAAGCCACGTTAAACCATGCTAAGTTAGTTAGTCTTTTTTTCTTAGGCGTTTAGAATAGACATGCTGTTCTCGAACGTGACATAGGCCTGCAAAGGCAAGTCGTCAGGATTTGGGGATCAAATATTCAACCCTAAATTTGGAGCACTTTAACAGACTCTTCAATCAGTTCCAAGCGCTGCGTGGTTGAGTCTACAGTCTCAACCTTTCAAAGCTCAATAGGATTGCGTTGCAATTTTACTTTCATGAATAGACTTAATGCATTAATTAATTAAGTTAATGCATTAGTCTACTTTTTAGACACAGTAGCACACAATGAACCGTGAATCCCGCAGAGATATCTACAGTGTATGTAGATATATAGCTCTGATCTGTGTAGGCTCACTAGGCTGCACTTCAGTTTTCGGCCGGTATATTTCAATATCTCCCTATGAATATTAAAGACTAGCCGCTTGTTCGGATCTACATAAATTCATTCCACAGTTCATAATTCAAAAGTTCACAGATAAAATGTTGCAAAAATCGCAATTGCGAAATTCCCAAAAATAATCACTTGTCTAAATCGATTAGCGGCAACAAATTTTTTGGGTTTTAGCGGAACCTTTAATGGTTTATAAAGTTTCCGGATGTTTTCATAATTTTCTGTTTTCAGATTTAAAAAAATTAAAAACCAACATAATGGGAGATCGTTTACGTTTGTGGCTAATTTTTGTTTATGTTTTTTAAATTAAAATTTATGAAATGATTTGAGCTGATTCCTTAGATTAATACTATGCTATTCAGAAGAGAACGCCAATTGGCTGTGAATTTTATAGCGCCAAATTTCTAGTGAAAAGCATCACGCCGTTTCAATTGAATGAGCCGTACTGGTTTTATGTTGCGCCAGTGTTAGTGAAGTTGGTTGGACGTTAACTTTATTAAGAAATTTAAGAACATGTTTTAGGACTGTCAGATGTTATATGCGTTATGTTTTACAGTTAATTCAGAGGCGAATACAAAGCGGATTACATTTGTGGAACAGTGTTTTGGCAGTTCTGGGCAGGTTTGTATTAATCGATTTGATAGTTTTGTGGATTTATTCTTTAGTTGATTTTGACCGTTTGGCAGGAATTTGGAATCTCATTTCATAACTCTGTCACTGCAAGTTTCGTTCACTGGCTCTATTTGTACATTGCATGCTGTTATTAAGTAAAACTCTGATAATATGGACTCAGATATCCTGTAGGAAGACCACCAGTTATCAGTTGGCATGCAACAGTTTGACACTCAATAGCTTCCTTCAGACTTGATTACTGCAGACTTTTGGATACCATGGACAATTTTCTGGTCTCCTGAAGTAAAATTTAAGCAGAGTTTTACTGTAGTTATGGACTCGATAGAAGTTTTTCAAGTGCTTAGACTCTTCCTGTGAAGTGAGATGACTAAGTACTAGTCTTACTGTGTCATGGTCAAGATTGACTAATCTTTATATAATTTAGGATTTTTTTATGTCACCAGTTGCTTTACCAGTAAATAAGTCTTCTTTGATGATATGTGAACGATTCAACAGTCTTTTTCCAAATGTGTAGCCTTTAGCCATTTCAAATCGCGCACTGATTGGGGAAGGAGTCTTACTGAAGATGTGTCGCAAGAAGCTGAAACCAAGACAGTTCTTTCTTTTCAGCGATATTCTTGTCTATGGAAACATTGTTATCAGCAAAAAGAAGGTAATGGAAGTCTTATTCTCTCTCTCTCTCTCTCTCTCTCTCTCTCTCTCTCTCTCTCTCTCTCTCTCTCTCTCTCTCTCTCTCTCTCAATGTTTGCAGATTATGTAGTTTAAATTTGTTGCAGAAGTGAGGTCATTTGATTAAAAGGTTCGGTGAGTCTTGACTTATGATATTTTTGACATCATGTTCATTTATCGTGTGAATTCTTTTGGAGACGTGACTCTGTGAATTTTGATGAATTGGAATTCTTTTGTTATTATTATCATTATTATTAAACTGATAATTTCTTGTGTGCCATATTACCAAAATGTCAGGAGCAAGGGCACATTACAGACTCAAATAAAAATAAATAAAATAAGTCATCAAAAAAATGAATGGAAAACAATATAAGGCAGAAGAGAATAAGATTATTTATTTATTTATTTATTTATTTATTTATTTATTTATTTATTTATTATGGTGTATATCTACTGAATACTAATGGCTTTTGAAATTTCCATGAAGCACTTCTGTTGTCTGATTGTCATCCTCTATAGTTACCTAATGCCCGTGATGTGATCTGATGTGGTGATGTAATGAGATTGTGTTGATGTATGTGAAGTTAATTTGGTAATATTACTGAATAAAAAAGCTTCTGAATAAAAAACTGATTAACTGATTAACATTTGGTGAATTAATGGAACTTGAAAAGACATTTTTGTGGAGTGACTTATGAAACATGACTAAAAATGACAACTGTAATCGATCATTGCCTGATTGACAGGGAATTGGTGCTGTGGTCTGGTTAAGGCTAAAGTTCAGTCTGACTGTGTAATGAAGCATATGTGGGTTATAGTTCTGATGTAAATTGGTTGTGATGATTCTTAGTACAACAAACAGCACATCATGCAACTGGACAACATGAGACTTCAGTCACTTCCAGATGATGACATCAACAGTGAGCTGTCACTCAAATACTTCATTTATGTTTTGATTTAAGGGTACAAAATATTATTATGGTCTTACTCTGAGCCTTTTGTGGCATGTCTAGCCTTCAGGAATTCATTCCATGCCTACAACTTCAAATCCGTGGCCCTGATTTCAGGGGCATAGCGGGGGGTCCAGAATGGGGGCCCTGACCCCAGATTCTTCTCATGGTTATGCCAATGCCTCGTTTCAGACTCGGGTTGTAGTGATGCATTGTGAGTTGCGTTGCTTTCATTGTCGGATCTGATTTTAGAAATATTTTATTACGATCATGTGATGTTATTATGAATGTTACAGGCCTTTATAACGGTTGGCAGATTATCAGCCCAAGTAAATCCTTTGCGATCTATGCCGTGACTCTGAACGAGAAGATGGAGTGGATGGCTCACATCAACCACTGCATTTACGCCCTTGTGACAAAACGTATGACCTTATTATTGTGTTCGTCTAACAACATGTTATTATCGTACAAATGTTAACGCACATTAAGTCATTCACAAAGTGAAGAATTGCTTTTTAAGTGCAGTGCAAGTCAGAAGTGATCAACTTGCCCAGGGTTGCTACGCAGTTGCTAGGGTCAGATTTGAACCTGCTACCCTCCACTCCACAACACCCCTATAGTATAGTTTTAAATATTTGTTATGTAACATGTTGACGACAATATTATCAATCAATCAAAATAGTTTATTTCTCAACAATGAATGATTATCTTATACATAGACACAACGTGTGATCGTGTAACTAGCCAAGACCTAGTATATATCAATTTCAATCATTCCAAAAATCAATCTGACTTGGCTAACTCAGTAACCTGATCTATTGAAGCTTGTTTCATGAATTATCACAGTTCTGAATTTGCTCTTGTCATGTAAAGTAAGATACGATTTCTAATGACATTACAAAATATCAAAAGATGGTTTTGAAAAAAATATTTGATGGTGGCTACAGAATAAATAAATATACATACATATGGTATTGTTGCTATTTGTCCTATCCGTATGATTTAAGGCTTTAATATGGGATTTATCTATTATCCTTCTGTGTTTGGTGAACTTTTGTTGATTCATTGCAGATGGCAGTAAATCCATTGTGTTGGATCCATCCCCTGTCTGGATCCCGGATTCAGAAGCCAATGCATGCATGCACTGCCAGAGGTCAGAGTTCAACGTCATTAACCGCAGGGTAAGGGTCAAGACCATGCCATGTTTTATCCAGTGAATCACGGTTATTACTATCAAAACAGGAAATCAGTGTTGTTATAATACGGTAATTAATGAACGGTTAAGAACATGAGTATGCATTTTCCCAATATCAACGTAGCAGAGAGATACCAAGTGGAGAGGCAAATAGAGGGGAACTGTTCTTTTAATAATTCTGCCTTGTCGTTGGATTTTCCATCTCAGAATTGTGAGAAAACTGTGATCCTAGCACTTCAATGCATACAGTCTGTCCTGTTTGTAAATCTCAAATCGTGTAGTGATGTGGGCTTGTATAGCATCTCTTAGAACGGCGTTTCCGAAACTGTGGGTCGTCACCCAAATGTGGGTCGCAGGGCTCGGTCCAGTGGGTCGCAGGGTGGTGTGAAGTTAGATTCAGGTGTCATTTTCTAACCAACACCATACTGTCACTAGCCTTGCAAAGCTGCAACTAGGTTTTGTTTTAGGACATTTATATACCTGCAATCCATTCAAAGCCTATATTAAAATTATTAGTGTTTTGTCCACTTTTAGTTGACACAATGTTCACAGGGTCATCACACTTTAAAAAACTGCTGGATTTGGTCGTGGTCCCAAAAAGTTTGGTTTTCAGTAGTTGTATTGTATTTGGAAGAAATAGCAAAGGACAGAGAACACAGCTTGAGGACGAAGACCTGACCTGACCTGACCTGATTGTCCTAATGATTAAGACTGAAATTGTTATGCATATTGTTGTTGTTGTAGCATCACTGTCGCAAATGTGGTATTGTTTGCTGTAAAACGTGTACAAGCAAGCGCTGGCTTCTGCCTCAGCAGTCGTCCAAACCACTGCGCGTTTGTCTCTCGTGCTTCGACAAATTGTCCGCTCAGAGCAATCCAATAATTGTCACGCGAGGTAAGACCACTTCAGTTGGTATTTATTTTGTATTTTGGACAGACGATTTCTATATGCATTGGCATTGCTATTGACTGTTGATGGTCTCATGGCTGATTTGGTTGCCTGTGGATAAATTTCGTTAACTTTTCGGTTTTCTGAACATTTGATGCATATTTCCATTTGTGATGAATTTAGTAACAAATAAATGAGGTGAGAATCTTTATGTTTTGCCTGTATTACCGTAAACTACATATTTAAACTTGGATTCCTTTGACGTTTTTCCAGTACCTGAGGGTAACTATGGAAACAAGGAGACAGCGGGCATTTATGGGAACGCTGAAACTTCAGGGGAAGACACTTCTGATTCTGACAGTGGAGCTGTGGATGAAAAATCTGAAGGGGTATGACTATGCTGTTGTTATCTTATGGATGTGTTAGTTTGAGATAATTTTACTTTAGATAACTTAGCCGGTAAATTCAGGATTTTAGGGTTCTGTCTCTTCATTTTTCAGCATTTGAGAGCCTTCGTTACTGTAAGATACTTACAGTTAGTTTCTGATTATGCCAGTCCCATAAATATAACAGCAAATGGATTTAACTGTACATTTTCAATATGATTTAATTTTTGGAGGTATTTTCATTATGGTCTGTTTCTTTGTTAAAAATTTGAAGCCAGTAATTATTTTTATTTTTAAGCCGACAACTTTTTATGAAGGCAACGACAGAAGGTGAAGAGAAGCTGACTTTTGGCTACT
Organism: Metaphire vulgaris; assembly: GCA_018105865.1. Taxonomy (NCBI): domain Eukaryota; kingdom Metazoa; phylum Annelida; class Clitellata; order Crassiclitellata; family Megascolecidae; genus Metaphire; species Metaphire vulgaris. The sequence goes on along the minus strand of CM030867.1, from coordinate 737,240 downwards.
GTTTAGAGGCTTCTACTCCATTTAAAGTTATTTTCCACGTATTTGAGATTTCTCTGTGATGAACGTAGCACACAAATGTTTTCTTTTCAGTAGATTTACGTGATTCCTGTTAGATTTTGTGGTTGTTTTGCATTGATCGGATTGTTTTTTATGTTTCTGTTACTTGATTTGAAGTTTGTCAGGGCACGATGTTGTTGAATCAAGTCAGGTCAGATCTGTCATTGCAACATTCAGTGCATTATCCCTTTTTAACAGTTATATTTAGAAATGTATTTTGCATTAAGAATGTTACGTTAATCTTTAGGTCGTGAGTCTTTTGAGGTTGAATTTCAGTTTAGAAAATGCTCTAAATAAATCGATGCTTCTGAAGTAGTTTGCTAAGATTGGTGAATTTTAATAATTTTTGCTGAATGTGGTGAAAGTTGTTGAAAATGAAACATGTATAATGAGAAACCTATTAAATTAATAGAAGTCGGTTCTGAATGAGCATCAAGTTCGATTGATTGTCTACGTTTAACAGTGTATTAGCAGTATGTCACCAAACGTAGGGTTTATCAACTCACACAGAAGATAATGAAAGGTCAGTAAAGGCTCAGTTCTTCTGCCTCGTTCTTGTGTGCTGGTGTCGCTTTTTCGCAGGCATTTTCAAACGGTTTTCTGAGTTTTGAGGAATGAAAATATTTTCCAATATTTTCCGTGAGTTTTTGGGTGTTCCTGTTGAGCGTCTTATTTTATTTAATGATATTTGTCATTGTTGGTGTATGTGACGAAATTTTGTGGCAACACTTTGCCGCATTTGTGTTGCGGAAAGTTTTGCAATCTACACTCTTCTGCGGGATTACCGTTTAACGATGGGGGGTAAAAAACGTAGATTTCCACAGAATTTTGTATACTATGTCACTGAATCTGTGTGTAAGCTCACAAAGCCATCTAGAATTTTGGCATAGAAAATTGCATTGGTATTGAGATATCTTAGTGAGAATTTACAAAGCCTTCAGATTTTCTGTTGAGTTCGTCACAACGGTGGCTTTTGGTGTTTTATTTGAGTTGAATTTTATTAAATCCAGTATTTTTTCAGCAGAGAATGCATTTAAAAGATGTACTGCCTCACATTGTTGTTCAAACATTGTTTTAATGTGTATAATTGAATCAGGTTAGTTTCTGAACTATTATAAAAAGTTTATGACTGTCATAAGTTTTTTGACTGAGTGATGAAGTCTTTTGCATTTAATGCTTTGCGTGTTAATACTTAGATATACCAGATGGGTCAATAAAACCAATATCACTCTGTTTCATTGTAAATATTTTCACAGTCACTAGGCCAAAATGCATGAATGCAGCCAATTAAGTTTTTCTTTCAAATTCTAAAGTGTGGTGGTCCGGTGGCGCCACCTAGTGAAAACCAGGCTAGGGTAGGATGCATTCATCAAAAATATGACGATAATAAATTAACAATAATGTGATTTTAAGTATTTTAGGAGGCTAAGTAAGCCTGTATGAAAACCACTGATGAAAGCCACATTTGATGCTCCAGAGGTACACCAACTTGTATGCATTTTGACCCGGGTTGTGAAAATATTTACAATGAAACAGTGTGGTACCAGTTTTATTGACCCACACTGTATGTCTGAAAAACCCAATTAATGTTGCATTTGGGGAGCTGTTGAAGTTGAATGATCTTAAGTGGAACAGAGGATGCACATTTGACAATGATATTAGCTTTTAACGGTCAGTTTGATATGACATTCAATGGGTTTGACTATGTTCTATTTTGTACTTTAATTAATTAATTAATTAATTCTAATTCCCTTTCATCTTGACAGAGATAAGCTTATGAATTCGAGGGTATAGCAAGATAAAAGCTTCTACTAAAGCATCGTGCAAAATAATGTTGATCTGACTGAAATGTCACATTCTACTCTTTTCTAATATCTTTTTATATTATTAATATTTTATATATTCAGTTATATTGATTTTAATCGATTGTTTTAGGTTAAATTGTATTGCATTTGCATGTTGTGATTATTGGTTTTCAGTTTGTCTTTTGGATTTCTACAGTGTATTTGGACTCCGAAATTCAAGAGCGTGTGGTGGCTGCAAATTAACAGATGCAAATGTCTGATCGAACTGAATTTTTCCCTATATAACCTTTGATAATTTGTGTTAAGTGATTTCTTTTGTGTATTTTAATTATGATATATATGTACAGTCCATGAAATAAATTTATACATTATGCAGATTAAAGACCACAATAAAATATTCAATATGCAAATACAGGTAATGCTTTTAGATTTTAATTATGTGAATTTCACGGATAACAACAGTAGGGTTGCCAACCGTCCCGATTTTTTCCGGATTGTCCCGAAATTTTGGTCAGCGTCCCTTAAAAGAAGGAGAGACATTTGGGACGATGCTGTGATTTTTAAATTATGTGGGAAGAGGCAGAAATGTTTTCTAAAGACAAGCAAAATTTAAGAGAAGTAAACTTTTAAAAGAAAGTAGCAAGCGTTTATAGGACCTAGTTAGACTGCGATTCTTTGCAAATGTTTTGAAATCTTGAATGTTGTAACTTGGATTACTGAATAACCATTTCTCTTTTTTTATATTCTTTACATCATTGCTTATTCCATTCATTTTCTTGCAGATTTTCACATTTCCGAGTGGACAAATAAAAATTTTCTTTAAAAATATGTTAAACATCTAACATATTTTGTGGGATAATTGTTACTTATTTATCAGCATACTCCCTTTGAATTTGCTCCAACATGCGTCGGAAGCCTGTCTCGAATTTCCATAATCCGAAGTTGGCAACCCTAATCGACAGAACATTCCATACCTGTGGATCTGAGGTAGCAACTACAGTGTAACCTGGAACTAAGTAAGGTTATACAAAACTAAGGTGCTGTAGCCTAGTACAGTGTATACAAAACTACGGTGCTGTAGATTAATATACAAAAACACAGTGCTATATGAATGCATGAATTACTTACTTACTTGTTACTAAGAGTAAGACCTCCGCTTAATGTTTATTAGTCTTAGTGATATATTTACTTCCTGTTCAGTTGTCAATGTCTTTCATTTAATCAATAATTTCTTTTAAAATTGATTTAGTTTCCAAATTGAAAATGAAATCGTCGATTTTTCGTCGATTCAGTCTTTTTCTTATGTCCCTTTCGACTTATTTAATGATCAAATTCATCGTTCTCAGTATACACGACGTGAACCAGTCCCCGTCCAAAGACGTTGAGCTTGGTTGGGTCGACCATTCGGCCCCCACCAAGACCACCAAAACGGTCACTTCGGCTACGGACAGAATTCGAGATATCTACGGAGGCGATCTGAACTGCAGCACCGATTTTCTTGGGGTCCCGTGGTATGTGGAAAAATCTGGGTGTTCGGGGTGGAATTTTAGGCACTGTGCAAAGTTGACCTGTGGGAACCTTTTGCGGGGAGGTGACGACGAGGTTTACAAATTAGCGAAGGAATTTATGGACAAACACGAAAGGAAGTTGCCCACAGACGAAGAGATTGCTAAAGAAGTGGACGACTGCGATGGTTTTAAGCGACTAAGGGGTTTTCAGTTGGAACCTATGTCGGAAAATGACATTCTCTTTCCAATTGCTTTTAATATCCTCGTTCATGTCGATCTCAACCAGATGGTTCGACTTTTAAGGGCAATATATCGACCGCAGCATTCCTATTGTGTTCACGTTGATGGGAAGTTACCCTCGTTGTTCATAGAGGGCGTTAGAAAAGTCACAAAGTGTTTCGACAACGTCTTTGTCGCATCAAAATTGGAGAGCATCGTCTACGCTGGTTTCTCGCGGCTTCAGGCGGACATAAACTGCATGAAGGACCACTTCCGTCGCTCCACGGCCACCTGGAAGTATCTCGTGAACACCGCAGCGCAGTCGTTTCCGCTGCAGACGCCGGAAGACATGGTCCGCATACTGAAGGTCTACAATGGCTCCAACGACATCGAAGGCATTCACGGGGACCGGGTCTTGCGTTTTCGTTTTGAGAGGGAGTGGGTTGAGAGGATAGACACCATGACCGTCAACCAGACGGGAAAGGCGAACAGGCCTCCCCCGCACGACATCGACATCGTCCGCGGCAGCGCGTTCGGCATTTTCAGCCGGCAGTTTGTGGAGTTTATTCTGACCGACAGGCGGTCGCTGGATTTGCTCGAGTGGTCGAAAAAAACGTACAGCCCGGACGAGCATTTCTGGGCGACGCTGCATCATACTTACTCAAATCCGCATCTCCACACTCCCGGGGGATATTCGGGTATTTACTCACGTTTTACTTTTATTTTGGTCATTGGCTTCCAATTTGTTGCCCAGAGAATTATATTTAAGGAGTTAAGTTATGCTTTGGCTTATTGTTATGACACACTATTCCTAAATACCGGTAATCTCAGAGACTTTCATGTGTGAATGTCCCAACGGAAATAAGACTGGTGTAAGAACATGGCTGTAGTCACTAGAGTTAGCAGTAAATCTCAGATCCCTTCTATTCATTCTTCTTTGCTAAGCATCTTCTAAGCCGAGAGGGCTTTTCAGTATAAATAGAAGCACTATTCAACTAATACATAAATGCTTTTGGAATAATCACCTTTGTATAAATCGCACATATGCATTCAGTGTGTGGCAGTGGGCTGAATAAAAGGTAACAGTGGAGTTTACATGAGTTTGCAAAGAACGTACTTGTTATTGGTGTGCATAGATCTATGATCAGGAAATATTCAACAGGTTGAGTTTAATCTGGATTAAATGTTTTTTTGGAAAAACTATTGTTGTTACTTGTTTGCTTTATTTAGATTTCAGAATATTCTTGCTTTGCCAGTTTTGAAGTGCAGTTGAAACAGCCTCTCATCCTTTTCAATTTAACCCCTTGCTGGGAACCCCAAATATATCCATCCATTTTACATTGAGTTACAGTTAAATACACAGTAAAAGGGTTAATAATTGAGTACCATGGATATGGTACATTTTCAGACGAACCTTTTGTAAAATACAGGTGATGAGTTTTATAGGAATATTGGATATACGAATAGTATAAATGTATTTGAGTTTTTGCTTTGTGCTATTATTGAGCATGTATGTACTTGTTCAATAAATGATCAGCAATTGTAGACCAAGGTATGGGGAAGGAGTGGGTGGGGTAGGGGTGAAAATGGTGACACTCATTGAGGATGGCAGGAGGGTGACTTATGTTTATGTAATTTGGGTAGCGATTTGTCTACGGTATTTTATGTGGAATTTTGAAATTAGGGTGTTAAACACTAATTTGTGTGTGTGCATGTGTCTGCATTGACTAGATAAGGGTAGAAATTCTATGAAAAGATGAGGAATGAGTGAAGTGAAGAAACTTAACATTGACCATTTCTTATATTCTATGAAAGAAAAGAATGGTTATTTTTAAATGTATGATATATCGATTAGTTGTTTGTTTGGAAATCCTTGATTGATTTATTGATTGATTGATTAGGAAATAAAATCCTTGATTGATTGATTGAATGTTTAGTTTGCGATGTGGTAATAACACGGGTAAAGTTAGTGTCTGTCAGTTAGTACTTTTGTGAATTTCTTTGCGTTCAGGTCCTCCGAATGATAAGCCTTGGTTGGCGGTGTTTGTCAAATGGGGCGTCCCGAGCAACTGCCACGGCCGGTTCGTGCGCGGCGTCTGCATCCTCGGCGTCGCCGATCTTCCCGATCTCATCGTTCGAAAGGAGCTGTTCGTCAACAAATTTTACGAAAATTACCAGCCTCTGGCGCTCGACTGCCTAGAGGCGTGGATACGACACCGGGAGCTGTGCCCCGTCTCCCTCGATTTGAATTTCTACAAAGATTTGCCATTTGTTAACCGACGATTGAAGTTTCTCAGCTGATGCATTTGCAATTTGCTTTTGCAAAGGTATTCGCGTGCACGTGCATCGGCCGAGCGTTTTGTATCGAAAGTATTTGATCGACAGATAGTACCAGTAATGACGGGGATACGTGGTTGTAGAAATTCTTTTGTAGATGAGCGATGGTGAAAGGGGACAGAGAATTGCTTACATCGATTTTTTACATTTTAATTATTATTATTCATCACGTGGCACTTGATTTTGATGAATAAGATGTATTATTTGGCAATAATCAAAATGTTGCGGCTGCCGAAACAGACATTACCTCATTGTAATCGAATCGACTCTTTGACTTTCTGAAGTTCTGATGCATTGCAGCTGTATTGGCAATGTTCTAATGTTTCAATGTTGTGTGACTCTGGACTGCCTAATAATAGAACAGGGGTTTTCCAATGCAAATGGATGTTAAACAGGAGTTTGGAGGTTTAACCTGTTACTATTTATGGATTATCCCCCTGTTAAGATTATCCCCTTGTTAAGGTAGTTAAGAATTCTGGTTTTGAGTGTTTGACACCCCCCTCCATGGTCGTGGTAAAATGTTTAACCCTTTTACCGTTCATTTATTTGTAACATAATGCAAAATGGACAAGTATACACGGGGAAAACAGGACATGGGTTAATACCTCTGGGTCATGAAAATATTCACCAGTAACAACGATATATGTTCCTGTAATTCTGTGCAATGCATTGTGGAAATGCTGTTAGTCGATTGAAATCATTGTCTGATGATTTCAGCTTTTTACTCTGCTGTAAAATTGTTGCTATTTTCTTTGTGTATTTTTTGTTATCCTTATTTGTGAGTTTGTTAGTTAAGTTGAATGAAGTTTTTGCCAAATGAAAATGTTTTTCATTTATTATCATTTATCTGGGAATTCCTAGCGGTAGATTGTCATTTATATTGTCTACGAACCATTGGAAACATCTTGGGCACATGTCTGAAAATAATGAAATACTGCAAACAATTCATTTAGATTTATTGCAGTGACAATTGTGTGATGCCGGTAGTTTAAGCTTATTGAACTGTCTTGTTTTGTGTGTGTGTGTGTGTGTGTGTGTGTGTGTGTGTGTGTGTGTGTGTGTGTGTGTGTGTGACATAGAGAGACAGACAGACAGAGACAGACAGGGATGATGATGATGATGATGATGACAATTGTATTTAATTATTTATCCACATATCTTGCATTTCATTGTTGTAGATGACACAAAGTTTATAGTATTGCGGACTTAGCTGAAAATTGTTCATTACTGAACTAGGAGTTCAACTTAGGAGCTACAGAAATGAAATAACTAGCAGCAGCGGCATACCTATGGCAGATAGGACAGGTGCCTTGGGTGTCACTTTAATGAGGGGTAGCAAAATACTCTGTCATCTTGCTCTTCACTCAGCGTGGAAAGAGAAGAAACTGAGAAGACTGACTTTGATCACTACTTGATCAATGACCAGTTCGCATCAGTAAAAGCTAGAAAAGTGTATCTGCAGTTTTAATCTTGTGTCAATGGAATGCCATGATTTGTTAATTGAAAATTTGTTAGACTGCTAATCTTACTCCCTGCTGTGGGCACCAAGCGTTCAGGGGCATAGCCAGGAATTTGATTTGGGGTGTATAATGTGTTTGGGGGGGGGGTATAAATCTTTAAAAATCTTTAAAACTTTAAGGTAGACTGATTTTGGGGGGTATGTATACACCGATATACCCCCGTCGCTACGCCACTGCAAGCGTCCGATTTATGCCCCTGACTACTGCAGTTTGAAGTGCTGGTTAGTGGGAGATTTTCAACAAATGGTTTTGAAAGACATCGGCTGCTATTTCTGGTTTTCCTGTCGGTTGATTTTGATGGAAATTTTGTGAAAATGCGTGAATCTCAGCACTTCCTTGTAATGGATTATTTTGTGACATCAGGCAATATCTTGGGAAGTACTGTTAGGCATAGCACCCACCGCCCCAAAAGATCCCACTGCAGGTTTTCTGGTGCTTTTAGCGTAGCACCTGTGTGTGTGTGTTTGTGTGTGTGTGTGTGTGTGTGTGTTTTGCAGGGTGTTGATTTCTGTGGTTTTATTTGTAAATGGTGTTGATGATTGACTTTCAAGAATCATAATATTTCTGCTATGAAAATGTTTTTTCATTTATTCACAATCTGATCTTATGCGGATTTTTTCATTCTGAGTGAATTGCACAATAAAGATTAATGACTACAGTAGAAGGCTGATTTTGTTATTCGATGGTGGTGATGATGGTGATGATGGTGGTGGTGGTGATGATGGTGGTGGTGGTGATGGTGGTGGTCAAACGCCCAGAATTTCACATTTAATTTGACCCACAAACTGCCATTGATACTATTTTTGGGTTATGATTTCGGGTGACCAGTAACTCCTTCCGGGCACTATAGGCTTGTAACCAGGGATATTTTTTAGACCCCCCCCAATTTCAGTTATTGGATGACCTTGTTTTGCTTGTCAGACTTTTTTGTTTGGCAGGGGACCCCCAGAATTTACCGACAACCCCCCTCCCCAATTCCTAATCCTAGAAATAACCCTACTCGTAACTGCACTGTGTCTATATTGGCGCAGCCACGGGGGAGAGGCCCGACCCCCTATTGTGGCTTGGGGCGAACGTGGGATTTGTGGAAATCCGTTGCGTAGTTAACGGCTCTGCCAGTGTTTAATCTAGACTCCTGGACTCCGGGGGGACTGAAAAAGCCGGGGGAATTCTGCTAGGGGCCGCTGTTAGTCCATGTAGTATTTCAAAATTTCCGGGGGAATTTGAAATTTCCGTGGGGGAAAAAGGCAATTTCCCCCGGAAACGGCCTAGATTAAACACTGGGCTTCGCTAATTATTGTATTTACTATAATATAATGGGTCTATACTGTATACTGTGTACAACGGTTCAAGAGCCACTCCTTCGTTCGAATCGTCTGTTTGAAATCGCAACGCTCTCTTAAATAAAATGGGATTTGGCAGAGAAAACGCAGTCTCCTTTCACTGCGTCTGCTGCGGAATATCACCAGAAGAAACTACCGACGTACAAAGTATAGGCCTAGTATGTATGACCACTGGATTTAAGTAGTGGCGTAGCCAGTATTACGGAATGGGGGGGTACATCGCCAGTGTATTTAGGAACGCCTGGCCTGTCGATGTCGAGTAAACTTTCAAAAGACGAAGTACAGTTAAGAAGAAGAAAACGGACAGAAGGATTTCGTTGAAAAGAAGAGGTCACGTTCAGAGGGAAGGGGGAGGCAAGGTAGGATGTTTGTAACGAACCTCTTCATGATACGTAGGTAGGGGCTGGCAGCCGATGAGAGGGGCACCTGCCTGTTCCAGCTCGTTTGCTTCAAAGACTTAACCGGTACTCGCAGTGCATCCGTTTTCTGTCTGGGCCAGCGGTAACCCGCTGGCCCTGGAGCAGCAGCAGCAGCAGCAGCAGCAGACTGGTGGTTTGGGCGTTTCAACTTCAATCAGTCTTTCTTCCAGTGTCGGGATTACGGTGGAGTCGACGAGCACTGGAAAGAAAGAGACGAAGTGTTTGGGGGAATATTAGGCCTACTAGGAGAACGGTTTTCTTGTGAGTTCGACACCATTTGATTAATAAGCAGAGAAGATGGGACTCGGCGATTGCACGAAGTGCGTCAAATACCTCCTCTTCGTCTTCAACCTCATCTTCTGCGTAAGTAAATACAGGGCAGATGGCATTTGTCTGCCACTCGGCAGAGCGATCATTTTCGTAATTTGAAACTGTTTTTGCATATCTCTCTCCCTCCCTCTCTCTCTCTCCCTCCTCCCCCTCTCTCTCTCTCTCTCCCTCCCTCCCCCTCTCTCTCCCTCCCTCCCCATCCTCTCTCCTCTCTCTCTCTCTCTCTCTCTCTCTCTCTCTCCCTCTCTCTCTCTCTCTCTCTCTCTCTCTCCCTCTCCTCTCTCTCTCTCTCTCTCTCTCTCTCTCTCTCTCTCTCTCTCTCTCTCTCTCTCTCTCTCTCTCCAGCCAGAGAACTTGCACGGTCCATCGACCTGAAAGACTACGCTGATCAGTTTCAGTGGCGTAGCCAGGATTCCTGAATAGTGGGGGCACTTTGACTATCTTCGGGCCCAAAGATCTAGACGAGCAAAGCAATGGCTTTACAGACTGCTGTCTGGGGCGTTTTCCCCGATCTAACACTACCCACCACCCCCACCATCCCACCATCCAGTTACTCACCGGTTTCGGAAGAATCTCACGGCCGATCCCGATACGAATAGGCCTAGCTGGGGGTGGGGGCAGTGCCGGAGGTCCAGTTAGCCTGTGTGAAAACCATCGTAAGAACTAAGAACATTGGCGCTATTTTGCACTCGACAGGGAATTCTTGTATTTCGCTTTGACTCTGTGAGAGAGAGAAATCATGTTTGTAAGATAGTGTATGTCCCTTTGAAGATGCGATGTGCGTTAATCGACCTCGCATTTACCTGTGGTTTCAAGTGCCCCATTCAGTTGCCTCGCTTTCCCTGGTAACTCTTCAATTCAGTTTGGCGTTTGTTGTTCGGTGTTCGGTGCAGCTGACGTACTGGAAACTGTTTCGGTCGTCCAAGAAAATCTGTCTGACGTCTTGTTGAAGGCTAACAGCTCTGTGGTTTCTGGAATTGATGAAAATTCCGGCCGTCTGTTCTGGTTTTGCCGGATCTTAACCCACGAATGAGAAGTTTTTTTTCGGCCACACCACTCAAACTGACCATCCAGTCCAAGACCGACCTTCGTTCAGGTCGACCTTGACTGAACCGATCGAAGACTGACCGTTTTATTAGAAATGCAGATACATGAACAACGTTAGAATTTCCGTCCCGACTCCCGAATACACATCTATCTGATAGTCTATGTGTCTATGGTATGAAGGTATGGTATGGTATGGTATGGTATGGTATGGTATGGTATGGTATGATAGTCTATGTGTAAGGCAGTTATGAATTGTGATTCTTTTAAAAGTGCAGTGCAACTGCGTTTACGATTATGTAGCCCACCAAAGTGTGGTCAATCAATGTCTGCCTAGCTGCTTGCAGATCAGGTCGGGCCCTTGTTTAACTCTGTCTGACCGCCAGAGTTCACGTACAGCGTTGCTCTTGTTGGACTTTAGCGGTAGTTTTTGCAGGCACGCGTCTGTAATAAGACTAAGGGCTTTCACCTTCATCTATCAAGGAGTATTAGAAAGAGCCCGGACGGAGAGAGAGAGAGAGAGAGAGAGAGAGAGACAGAGAGAGACAGAGAGAGACAGAGAGACAGAGAGACAGAGACAGACAGAGACAGACAGAGACAGACAGAGAGTGAGAGATTAGAGTTAGTTGTTTATTATCAACGTCGTTGGAAACAGCGTTCGAAAGTCCACGGAACTGAACTGAAAGAACTAGATAAAGTGGTGCTAAATTACCGACCGCATTCTTCGCCTAGTAACAGTAGCCTACAAAGCGGCTAGGGGGGTCCGGGTGGGGGGACGGTGGCCCCGGGCATTCACCAGATTGGGGGCATCCATATTGTCTCGGCGACCTTTTTTTGCTCGTTGACACCTAACTAACATTGAGGTGGCTGGAACATCCAAATTTATTTTAGTTCTGGGCATCTCCACTTTGGCACGCCACTACCTAGGAATAAGGAGCTACTGCGGTGCTGCTCTTAAAGCGCTATAGAAATTTTACCTAGGCCTACTTTGACTTACTCTGCATAACAGTTAACCTGTGTTGATAATCTGGCTGATTATGTCATGTCCAAAATCTTGTCTTCGACTGCTTTGAAAGTTTTGCAGAAAAGGTTGCTTTTCACAAGTTTTCAGTTAAGTTTATTGTAACATTGTTCAAATTGTACTATTTTAGCTTCAAAAGCAAGGAATTTCGCTTCTTAAGTTCCGCACACGAAAGATTTTGACGACCTTTTCTCCTTGACAATATCTACAAACCCTTTATTGGACATATGCTATTAGGTCAACCTGCTTTTAATGCCTCTTCTGACACAGTGTTCTCTTTAGTTTCTGCCAGCGTTCTTCGATCGATTTACTCGGGAATATGATTGGAGAGGCTTCCCGATGCCTTCCTCAATGGTTTCAGTTTGGTGTTTAACTTCTCCTAGACTCTTAAACAGTGCTTCCCAAACGTTTTTCGTCGACGTAGGCCTACCCCTTCAGATACTTTTCGAAAATCCGTGTGCCCCTAATTTTCAAACAGAGGCGTAGCAGCTATATGGACAACCTGGCCAAATGCCAAGGGCCCCCGTCGCCCCCCCGACCTGCAAAGGGCCCCCGACCCGAATGACCCGACCCTCTAATAGGGTCCAGTGTGCAAGACCGCATCACCGCATCTGGAATTTACGTTTGATAAGAGATCGCTAAAGTAGCAGAGAGGGGCCCCCCTGCCAGTTTTTCGCCAAGGGCCCCCGAGCATATTGCTACACCACTGTTTTCAAAGTAAACTGTGTACTTTATATAGTCCATCGTTAATAAATTACAATATAAGTGAGAGGTGTCGCATTTCGAACGTTGTAGAGCAAAATCAAGGCGGTATATGTTGACTATCCTAGTAGGATATGATGCAACGAAGATGGGGACAAACGGAAATGTGGTTTTTGTTGGAGAATTTCTTCAGCACGCCGAAAGTTGTGCATCTTTATACACTGACTATTCAATACGCATAGCATTGGCTTCTGTCGCACAGCCTAATAGGCCTAATGTCTTAAAATCTAAACCGACTGCACTGCAATTTAGAATTAATTACTAATTATTATGATAAAAATAGCGTACTTATAACATTCTAGGATAAAATCTACTCACAATTTCTTAGAACCTTTTTAAATATTAAGTATTGTGAAATATCTTACTATCGGACGCTAATTGCATAAGAAATTCGCTGCCTTTAGCGTAACTCTGGCAAGTCCATGCAGTTTGTACCCATGGGCCATGGGGTACGCGTACCACCGTTGGGGAACCACTGTCCTAAAAGAGGTCTGAAGAGGCCTGGCGAGCTCCATCTGCCCTGGTTTGGTATCAAAGTTTCCCCTCTCCTAGCTCATCCCCAGGGATATTTTTACACCCCTTAACACTCCCTCCCAACACCCCCCCCCCCAACTTGAGGTCGACACTCCCCAAAATTTGGCAATATGACAATGCTATGCATAAAAAACGCATACTAATTAGCTCGAACACCCCCTCCCAATTTGAGGTCGACACCCCCAATTCACAATCCTAGAAATACCCCTGCTCATCTCTAAAGAGGTAACCACGGACCAGCGGTGGTTAGACCATATATCACAGACTATGTCTCTTGGGCTCTTATGATCATATTCAATCTGTTTGGTGGTTCCACCCACCAACCAGTCACGCCCTGTAATAAGAGTCTGCCGCTGTTGATTTGCAACTGCATATCAGGCTTTCGTCCGCTTATTTCGCAGCTATCCCTCTCTATCCGATGGACGTGTTCCACTATCCGGTTGGGTTGCAGTTACGTCTTCTGCGCCCAGAAGCTAAGAAAGTGAAAATAGAGGAAAACCCACTGTTTGCAAGATAAACAGTTCGAGGAGAAGGAGGAGGAGGAATGCTGAGATAATCATAGCCTTTGCTGGCGCAGAATAGCGTTATTGTTAATACGGAAACGAGAAGTCCTAAGCCACGGACCAGTCTGACACAATCAAATGCAGATGAGAGAGAGAGAGAGAGAGAGAGAGAGAGAGAGAGAGAGAGACAGACAGACAGACAGACAGACAGACAGACAGACAGACAGACAGACAGACAGAGTCCAATTTCATACGAGCGCTGGGTTCTGGCCGATACAGTATCACTATTATACGCCCGTTATCACTTATCAGTTCCCAAACTGGATTATTTTGCCAACTTTGTGGATTTATTACCCTCGGGGCCTTCCCGAAACTCTCGTCCATCCTCCCTTCCGTCCTCCTCCCCCCGCCCCCACATGCTTAACGGATCTGTACTTTGGCAAGTTGGACTCGGCGATAAAAGACGAATTAAAACTTTCTACTGTACATCAAAGATATGATGAAGGAAAATCAGTGTTTATTCTAGGGAATCTAGGCCTTCTCTGGAGGGAATTCCCCCGCCCCCAAAGTTTTAAAATTCCCCCTCTAAAAATTTTTATATGATGGCTGGGGATGGAAATTTTCCCTCCAAAAGTGTGGAGACTCAGACCTTGTCCCCCTCCCAAACATTTCAAAATCCCCCCAATGTCAAGGTGGCTAGAATAAACACTGAGGAAAATACCACGCGAAGAACTTTTTATGAATCGCTTAGATTGCCCGAGCAGGCTTAGAGCACAGCTTCAGTACAGGTCAGACATATGAGTCAACTTGGATGAAAAAGTGGGGGGAGACAACCCAAATATCTTTCAGTTTCCCTAGTCGAGGCTCCATAAATTTGGGGGCTCGAGCTTAGCTGCCTGATAAAAGCTGAAGCGTTGTGAGATCAGATGTTGAATCACGCGACGAAGTTTTTGAGACACTTTTGCCAACAAGCGATTTAATTTCTCCTTAAATGTTTCCGTTTCTCAGACGGATACAAAAAATGCTGTAAAACACCTTTTGAAGATTTCAAATTGCACTCGCCGCGCTTTCGGTCTTCCGGTTCTCACCATTGGCACCAGCGCATTTGCCTTGAACTGGAACTTTACGGGGTGTAAATTTCCATTCTGCACCCAAGACCGTAGTCAGAATTTTAAGAATTGGCGTAGTCAATGGAACGGGGCCCTCTATTCGGATAGGGACCGGCTGTGAGATTCGCACAAAACCTTCGAGTAGTTGGGGGTGGATGGGTTGGGGGATAGGTAGTATGTGAGATTGAGGAGAGTGCAAGAAAGTTGAAAAGAAAGCGCCACAAGACTGAACAGCTTTTTTGCTCGTCAAGACAGAGAGACTGAGAGAGAGACTGAGAGAGAGAGAGAGAGAGAGAGAGAGAGAGAGAGAGAGAGAGAGACTGAGAGACTGAGAGAGAGAGAGAGAGAGAGAGAGAGAGAGAGAGAGAGAGAGAGAGAGAGAGAGAGAGAGAGACTGAGAGAGAGACTGAGAGAGAGACTGAGAGAGAGACTGAGAGAGAGAGAGAGAGAGAGAGAGAGAGAGAGAGAGACTGAGAGACTGAGAGAGAGAAATACAGAGAGAGAGAGAGAGAAATACACTATTTTCTCAAAAGTGTCCACTTATGCATCCCCCCCCCCCTTATTCTGGAATCCTGGTTACGCCAGCGTCCCTCCCCAAAAACTGACTCCTCGTGGGCAGGGATGTAGCCAGAATTTTAGGTTTGAGGGAGGGGGCTGAAGTCCAAGATTCACTCCCCTCCCTTTTCATGCCTAGCTGCGTCCCTGCTCGTGGGCCGTGGGATTTGCGCAAAACCGTTGAGAAATGTTGGGCTGTTAGTTAGCATGATAAAGTGAGAAATTATTGTTTCAAGTGTCCTTTGCATGGACGGGGTGTCAATTGCTTTGACTAGTTACTGCCAATGCAATGACACCAGCCAGACAGACAAGCAAACAGACAGACAGACAAGCATACGGACAGACAGAGGTAAATAATTGGCGGTTGTCTTGCACCGTGTTTATCCGAATGAACAAATATCATCGCATGGAATTCGAGCAATTATGTGGAGCAGAGCGGTGTTGCCACCGCGCAATATGTCCCAACGCGTTAACAGCACGGCAGGGCCTATCCTACTTCTTTCGCGATTAGATCTCTCGTTCCATTATTATCAACAAACCAGATGACAAGTGTAATCTATAACACACGAGTACAGGCAGACACCGACAGACAGACAGACAGACAGACAGACAGACACGTATGGCTATAGTTAGAGAGAGAGAGAGAGAGAGAGAGAGAGAGAGAGAGAGAGAGAGAGAGAGAGAGAGAGAGAGAAATACAGACAGACAGGTCACACGAGGGAGCGATGATAGAAGACCAGTGGGATATGTTTTGCATCATCTCCAGTGTGTGTGTGTGTGTGTGTGTGTGTGTGTGTGTGTGTGTGTGTGTGTGTGTGTGTGTGTGTGTGTGTACTAATGACCCCCAATGATTTACCATTATGACTTCGACGGAATGTTATTATTACAGATCCGTGCATGTAACTTATGTTGGCGACGCGCAGATATATAGATGACAAACCGTCGCAACATTCCTCTCTTCCGGTCTCCGAAAGAATTTCAGATTTTACGGAGGGGTGGGTTGGTGTGGGGGATGGTGGGGAGGTCGGGCTACATTCTGAACGACGTTGCGTGGGTTTTGCCAAACGCCGTTTTTAAGCCTATCCCTGATATAACGGGGTTGTAGTTACTGTTTACTTGGTTAACATAGAAGCCGTTCGAGCTGATACAACAAAGCCGATAAGCTTTTCTGTTTTGGGGGTGGGAGGGGGTAAGGCAGGGAACGGGGTTATCTTGGGTGTTTCATATGCGGGGGTTAATGGCTTCTTTAAAGGCCAGTACTCGTTAACTGTTTTATAAGTTGCTTAAAAGGCATTTGATGATGAAAAATATTCTAATTATGGTCTAATGTTATTTCTTTCTCGACACTTTTTTTCTCGTATGACGTCAGCTCAGAAATAACAAGGAGAGAGGGAGGGAGAGAGAGAGAGAGAGTGAGAGAGAGAGAGAGAGAGAGAGAGAGAGAGAGAGAGAGAGAGAGAGAGAGAGAGAGACGGAGATATGTCAGGATGATGAATGTCGTTTTTGCCCAGAGAATGTGAAAACTTGAGGCTTGAATCTTGATTTTCCCAAGTTCCTCCAGTTTATCTCTGGTTTTTATCAGACTTTCCCATGGGCGTCCGGAGGGGGGTGCAAGGGGTGCAATTGCACCCCCGGAAAATTTGTGTAGTTATGAAAAAAGTAAAATCACTTGTTTCTTTCGTCACAAAACCTTGATTTGCACTCCCCCTCGAAAGGGGGAGTGCAAATCAAGGTTTTTCATTTCTTTCGTCACAAGAGTGACAAGACCCTGTTTTGCACCTCCCCTGGAAAAATTTCTGCGGACGCCCATGGACTTCCCCACAATTTCAGCTTTTCGTCGGATTTTGAAAAGTACCTTCTGCTGCTGCGTTGGAGTTTGTTGCCAATATTATTACCCGTAATGCGACACTGCATGCGAGGCTTCGCCCATGCACTTCTGGCTTCGCCCTTGCTCTCCACTGCTGTTCTAAGCAAGTGAAAGAACACGTGAGATCCTTTGCGTACTAAAACCGCTGCTCGAGATATATATACACAGCGATCGGCTGCGCTGCACGATGCGTAGGAAGAGACTAACTGAGACGCCATGGTCTCGAAAGATTATAAGAAAATCCTACTGAAAACCACTTCTGAATTACAAGGCTCTGTAATCTTAGCATCGCCATCATCATCATCATCATCATCATCATCATCATCATCATCACCGCCATCATCATCAGCAGCAGCAGCGTTGCCGTCGTTGTCTTCATCATCGTTATGCCATTAATTCGATGTAATATCTATCTTTCCATCGCACTGCAACTCCCAAGCTTTTCAAGTAGATGGTCATCATATCTAGTATTTTCGGTACTTTTACACTGGGCTTTAGGTAAATGATTCTTATCTTGGTTCTTATGATGAAAAATCGAGTTGATAAACGGGGAACTTTAAACTACAAATTGCAACTTTCGTTTAGCTATTATTTATTTATTTGAACGTTTATGAAATTAATAAAATACATTAGGGCCTACATAAGTGGTCTGAGAACCTCTACAATAGCCATGGGCGCCCGAACATCAGGGCAAAAGGGGCACTTGCCCCCCTTGAGAATGCAAATACCATTATTTCACTTTGAAATTTTAAAACCTTGCTAAAATATTAACTGTGATCATTGCTTTAAAATGTTTTGCCCCTCCTGGAAAAATTTCTGTGGGCGCCCATGACAATAGCTGCACCATAAACGAAAACTTCTATTAGGCGCCTAAGCTCGAACCACCACCACCCACTTTTTGAGAGGTTGTCATAGGGAAGGGGAAGGAATATGGGTTGGGCCCACACCACTTTTTCATTCAAGTTTAAATTAAGCCAATGAGCCGAATTATTCCCATATTTAACCCCACAGCAACGATAATAGTATAGGCGCCTACTGATAGCATTAATAGCGTTTCGTTTTTTCTTGTTTTTGATACTCTTTTCCTGCTTCGACTGTAATCGAGAGACCAAACAACCAACGTCAGAGATTCAGCGGATGCACACGCGCGCACAATCCAACCGACCGACCAACCGACTAACAGGCCAATCTAAATATAGAGTGTTTGCCATTGCCGCGTTTTTCAGCACTTGGAGCCAACTGACGGTGCAGCTCCAGGTGGAGCGACTGCAGGGGATGAGAGAGAAGATGGGGGAAAAGGAGGGCGTGCGCCTCCTCTTTTCCTTCTTTTCCCTCCTTCTCCACTTCCTTCTTCTCCTTCTCATTCTCCTTCAGCTCCTTCTCCTCCTCCTCGTCCTCCTGCTTCTCCTGCTCTTCTTCTTCTTCTTCCTCCTCCTCCTCCTCCTCGACCGACGCCTTCTTTGAACACCGTATCTTCTTCTGCGGTGGCTGCCTCGCCGCCTGCCCCAGGGGTCGTCACTGCGCGACCGAAGCCCATGCGGCTCGGTCGGTCAATGTTGCTACAGAAGTGTTCCAATTAAACCCATCGTCTGCCTCTCTCTCTCTCTCTCTCTCTCTCTCTCTCTCTCTCTCTCTCTCTCTCTCTCTCTCTCTCGTTCTGCGTCTTTCTATGATGATAAAAGCTTTCTGGCATGTTTATTGGCTCTGTCTTCGTCTTAAGTGAGCTCCTGGAAGTTCGAATCTGTGAAAATCTTCTTCCTCTTCTTCGGTGCACGGAGCGATTCTAACCTCGTTGTCCAAAGTAGACCTTCGTTCCAAAGTCCATTTCCATTTATTCATCTCAAAGTGTCCAGAGACGTAGGCCTATATAATGTGTGTGTGTTTGTACAGTATGTTTATTAGTACGAAGTAACATATATTATGCACTTAGGCCTATCTGCTCTTCCCCTATCTCAATTTATCTCTAATGTAGCTAGTTTCTGCATACATGAGGAGCGTTGAAATCATTTTCTGATTTTTTTGGCGATTTTCTCGCATTTGCTTGTCACCAGCCAAGTGATGACGCTTAGCCTAAATAAGGGGTGTCAAGACTGTGTGGGCGGCGGGCCAAATGACATGTCTTCCTTGTCCTCGCGGGCCAAATGCATAAATGCTTGTCAATATTATATTCCAAAATCTGAGCTATCTAAAAATCTGAAGTAAAATGACGAAAACATTAAATGGCCATATACTCATTACATTATTTACATTGATTTGATTACAACCTATTGTTGTAACTAAATATCTATATATGACAAAGCGTATTCTAGTCATGCCTAACAGAAGCAGTTACATTTCAAACTCTGTTAATAATGGCGAAGAACTGAAGATCAACTTGAAAACATATAAAGTTAGATAATGGCCGATGTAGATGGGGAAGCTGATGAGACGTGACATTGCTTATTTTTCACTAGTTTAGCAATGTCTGGTCTTAAACCTGCAGCCAAAGCTACCTTAGAATTTACCGAGGGTTTTGCTAACTAATGCAAGTATGCTAGGTGAGTAGATGGCTGCATATATTGACTATAAGCACACATATATATTTTGACCATTTGACGAAGAATAGATTTTTAATAAGACTGTGCATCGTGTGGTTTGAAATGGCTCGCCCTTTTTGTGGCATTTCAAACTCCCTAGAATAAAAATGTGACAGAATATATTGACAATTCTATAGAACGATTTGGCACAATGAAGATGGAAGCAAACGAAAATGTAGTTTTAATTCGTTTCATCACTCCTCTGAATTTTTGCATATAGCCAGCTTTAACAATAGTCATTCCATAGGCTCAGGGGCGTAAACCTGGCGTCAACATTGGGGGGGATAGAATAATTTTTAAAAAGTTGACCCCCCAGAAATATAAATATCCCCCCATTTTGGAAGGGATATTGCATAGTATGGTGGGGACTTTAAATTGCCCATGAAATACGTCTTGACAAGCCAAAAGGAAGGTCATCCTGATATTTGTATATTTTTCCCTCTCCAAATACCCTGTCAAGCAAAAAAGGTCATCCGAAATGCGAGAATGTGGATTTGGCGTAATTCTGGCATCAACATCATGGGGTAGGATAATTTTTTTTACCACATAGCCCAAACATTGGGGGGATAATTGATACTCTGTCCCCCGCCAACTAATTATTCGGGGGGACCGTCCCCCACCGTCCCCCCGGGTTTTACGCCCATGCATAGGCTCACCATTTCGTGGCATTTCGAACGCTCTAGAATAAAATTGAGATGGAATATATTGACAATCCCGAAATGATTTGACGCATTAAAGATGGGGACACAAGAAAATGTGGTTTTAATTCGTTTCAAACTCCTGAATTTTTGCATATCTATAGCTTGTTGTAACAATAGTCCTTCCATAGGCTCACCATTTCGTGGCATTTCGAACGCTCTAGAATAAAGTTGAGATGGAATATATTGATAATCCCGGAATGATTTGACGCATTAAAGATGGGGATACAAGAAAATGTGGTTTTAATAATTCGTTTCAAACTCCTCTGAATTTGTGCATATTTATAGCTTGCTGTAACAATAGTCCTTCCATAGGCTTACCATTTTGTGGCACCTCGAACGCTCTAGAATAAAATTGAGATGGAATATATTGATAATCCCTGAATCCTGAATAATTTGACGCATTAAAGATGGGGACACAAGAAAATGTGGTTTTAATTCGTTTCCTCACTCGTCTGAATTTTTGCATATCTACTGTATAGTCTACTGTAGCAATAGTCCTTCCATAGACTAATGTCAAACAGGGAATCGATTTCATAATATTTTTGTTGTCTATGCAACTGTAGTAATCTCCCGCTGTTGATGTAGCGCATCGATATTATGGTTCAGACAACATCACCAACGAAACTCAAAACTAAATATAAGATTTACGCTCTTCCATTTATTTGTCACGCCTGAAAAAACAGGATGTACGATTCTACCCCAAAAAAACAATTTTTAAAATCCAAAAATATTCTGCACGAAACCAATTTCTCAAGCCAATCAAGATTTTACATCAAGCCAATTTCACACATAAACTTTTAATAAACATTTTAAAACGTTTATATTTTCGCGGGACAAATAAAATCGGCCCTCGGGCCAAGTTTGGCCCGCGGGCCAAGGTTTTGACACCTCTGGCCTAAATTAACCTAAAGACAAGGCTTATAACGAAGATGGCAAGGCGCCACTATTAAACTCAATTGCTAAGGTCGTCACTAACTTTACTTTATCCTCCAAAGGCCGCGACAAGAAAAAAAGGTCATCGATCGTTCTTTCTTCTATGAACAAATCCTCACAAGCAAAACATTAGAAAAAACAGCCTCCTTATTTTCCAGGGGTGTCGGGGAAAATCTGGGTGTGTGTGGTTATTTTCTAGGATTGTAGGACTGTGAATTGGGGGGGAGGGGGTGTCGAGAAAGTCTGGGGGTGTCGGAGTTTGGAAGTCTCTACCAAAAAAATCCAACAAGCAAAAAAGGTCATCCGAGGATAAAAGTTGAGGGGTGGTGTCCTTCTCCATTTGGGGAGTGTTCAGGGCTAATTAATATGCATTTTGTATTCATACCATTGTCCAATTACCAAATTTTGGGGGTGTCGACCTCAAATTGGGAGGTGTTAGGAGGGTGTAAAAATATCTCTGGCTGCACCCCACTTCCTACGGGCCTGCATATATATATATATATATATATATATATATATATATATATATATATATATATATATATATATATATATATATAGTCATTCTCATTTTTGTATAGAGATCGTGCAAAATGCTTATTGCAACGATGGTGGTGGTGGTGGGGTGATGATGACAACGACGATGATGATGATGATGATTTATTTATTTTTATTGTGGACATATAGATCTCTTGTTTAACGAGTGGTATATCATATGTACACCGTATCCAGTGTTTAATCTAGGCCGTTTCCGGGAGAAAATTGCCCCTCCCCCCAGAAATTTCAAATCCCCCCGGGAAATTTTGGCATACTACGTTGACTAACAGCAGCTCCTAGCAGAATTCCCCCGGCTTTATCAGTTTCCCCCGGCTTTGTCAGTTCCCCACCCCCACCCCGGAGTCCAGGAGTCTAGATTAAACGCTGACCGTGTATGTTCTATTGAATGGCAGTTGGTTGGTCTGGCCATCCTGGCTGTTGGAATCGTCGTTTACGTTTATCCGAATCATCTGAAGGACGCCGCAGACGTCGACATGCTGAGACACGTCCTTCAGATGTCGGCCGTCGTCATCATCGTCATCGGTTCCATCATCACGGTCCTCGGATTCCTCGGCTGCTGTGGAGCGATCTTCGAAAACAGAGTCCTTCTGGTGCTGGTGAGGATCCGCTTCAACCATAGTGATGAATTATTGCTTGAAACCTAGACGCTCTTCCTCCTGCTTGATTAAATGTGCTCGTCAGGCACACAGTGGCGTAGCCAGGATTTCCGGAAGGAGGGTTTTGAAAAAAAAATCGTCGATAACCGCCAAGGGGGGTTTACATACCCAAAATCGCCTCAAAAAATAAAAATGGCATGGGAATACATAAACAAATTTTTTCGCCGTCCAAGGGGGGGTTTAACCCCCAACCCCCCGTGGCTACGCCACTGGTCAGGCATTTATCATTCTAGTGCGCGGCTGCATATGGGCACAGAATATGTAGCTGAGAAAAAGTGCAGCGGAAAGTCATGTGACTCATGTCATGTGATGATGGTGCAGGTGACGAGATTTAGGAGCATGTCCGAGTCGAGGACTTTTTTGCTCGTCAGACGTTTTCATTTAGATGTTGACGGCGTCACCAGCACTGGGTTCGTCTTGAGCGGATATGCCACTACACAGTATATTTGTGCAGTTGAGAGAAACGGTATAACACTTGAGATGTTGTTGTACGATGAATTTGCTTTTTTTCTTGTGATGCTAAAGTTTACCTCCATCATCTTGCTCTTATTTAGGGGTTATGTTATGCAATAGGTTGCCAGTTTAGTAGCAGTAGTAGCAGTGGCGTAGAGAGGGGTAATGAGACAAGCGCCCCCGGCGCCGAGGATGAGGGGTGCCAAAATGGGGATGAGGATCCCTTTTTTTGCTCTCATCGTCAGCCTTTTCAAGAATAATCAGTGGTGGCTCCACAGGGGGCCCGTACCCCCTATTGAGTGCCTGCCCCTCCCCAGTGAGCCCCCTGTTGGGACCCTATACTTAATACTACATACCTAACAACAAATGGTTGGCCCCCCATGATTAGAAGTTGCCACCCCAACGGCCCCCCTCCCCCACTTGCCAAATCCTGGAGCCGCTGTCGTATAAATTTATTTCCGCCATAAAATTATTTCCTGGGCGGAGCTTGCGGTTGCTAGGGAAATAAAATTATGCGGCTTACGTATAAATTTATTTCCGTATAAATTTATTTCCGCCTATCAACATAACATCTAAAATCACTTTAATGCATACAGTTGGTAGCAGGTAATAACTTTATTTCCTACCTATGACTAAGTGTATATAGCCTACTGCTGGTGGTGCTGGTGCTGGTAGGGAAATAAAATTATAGCCGGTTATAAAATTATTTCCTACCTATCTACACATAAGTACATAGCCTGCTTCTTGTTGGGAAATAAAATTATAGCCGGTTATAAAATTATATCCTACCTATCTTCACATAACTACATAGCCTGCTTCTTGTTGGGAAATAAAATTATAGCCGGTTATAAAATTATTTCCTACCTATCTTCACGTAAATGCTTTTCGTGATGTTGATGGGGAAATAAAATTATAGCCGGTTATAAAATTATTTCCTACCTATCTACACATAACTACATAGCCTGCTTCTTGTTGGGAAATAAAATTATAGCCGGTTATAAAATTATTGCCTATCTATCTATACCTGCATCTAGCAATGGTTGAAAATGAAATTATATTCTATAGGTAATAAATTTATTTCCTAGGAAATAATATTATAGCCGGTTATAAATTTATGTCTTATCTATCTACTACAGTAAACCGGTATCTAGCATTGGTTGGAAATGAAATGATATCCTATGGGTAATAAATTTATTTCCTACCTATCTATTTCATTGGCACTTGGCATTTTGGCGTTATCTTGATGGTATTAACTGAAAAACGGATTTAAATTTTCCACGAGAAAGCATAGTTGAAAAAATGCTTCAGTAGAGTGATATATAGTGAATGCTATCCTTAGCAACAAGAGATGGCCTTCATTAAAGTGACGAGGAAGATACTACCAACAGACGATAAAATGCGTTTCCGGATTAGAAATCTGAATAGGAGTATCAGTTTATCCTCTGTGTATAAGTCGACATTAAAAAGACGATTTATGACGAAGTGCCAGAGAAAACATGTCATTTGTCGAAACAATTATTATCAGAACAACGATCATTAAATAAAGATCAGCTGTGCTAGAACAATGGCAAATCATTGGCATATTTTAAGTGAAATGCATGATTCAATTTTTAGTAGCATCCGCATTTGAAAATAAGTGTAAGCGGTCTGTTGTAGATGATCAATATCGACTTAAACTGTTAAACATACACAAGACCACCCGTAGTGAGTTTACCGAAAATGCGATTCTTTTGCGATTGATAAGCAGCTGATTATATGCAGATACGATTAGACTTAGCAAGCAATAATGCTGATAATGGCTATCTTATAATAATAACTATACGATTTCATATGAAGCATTGATTGGGAGGAAGTGAAGAAGAAGAGGCGAAGGGAAGAAAACCACAAAAGTACTTTAAACACAATATTCAAGTAATGCTGGTGCTACATAATTCCAGTTCCTAATGAACAATACTAGCAACTACCATAAACTCCGACTAAGCCTGAATTCATCTTTGGGGTCGTCCATAAATTACGTCACGCGATTTTTGGCACTACCCTACGTAACGCGACGTCACAAAACGTCGGACCGCCTAAAATATGACGTTACACGGGCCGACCTCCCCCCCGAATTTTCGTCTTTCGAAAAGTCTTGACAAGCAAAAAATGGCCATCCTTGTATTTTTTCCTGTCGAAAAACCATGACAAGCAAAAAAGGTCATAATTGTATTTTTACTCTCCAAATTCCCTGACAAGAAAAAATGTCAAAGGTAATCACCTAAAAAAAATTTGCGGGACGTCACATTTACGGAACCACCGTCCTCACACTTCGTCACAAATGGCCGGACCCCCTCCCCTAACCGCGTGACGTAATTTATAGACGAGCCCTTAGTCTACTATATCTTACTCAAAAACCTAACCACAACAGAAGGCTATAAGCTTATATGCAGGGCCGTTTTATCTACTGGGCACAGTGGGCACTGTGCCCAGGGCCTACGACCTTTTCAGGGGCCTACGAAAGTCAGATGTATATGGAGAACATGAAGGGAGTAAAAAATAGGCTATGGCAGGAATTGCAGTCTTGCAGATACAAATTTAATAATGTTTAACTCTAGCAGTCACAAGCAGTATAACATCTATTGATGTGAGCACTTGAGCAGTGTTACGATATGTAAACTTTTTGGGTCTTTTCATAAGCAAGCAAAGTCACTTATGATGTCCTCAAATGTCATTTCCCGCATCGTCTTTTTCGAATGAAAGTAGTGCCAGGGGATAGTCATGTTTGTCCTATCGTTGACCGAAGATAAGTTTTTATAAGTTTCAGTTTGGAAAAAGAACGTTCACCTTTAGAACTTGTTCCAAAAATTTGAAAGGTAGACTCGGAAAGCAATATTTACATTTGGAAAACGTATCACCATCCTATTCTTTATTTGAGCCCTAGGCCAAGCATTTCAGCCACTCTTTTAATCTTGCCAAATATTTGTGAAAATAGAAGAAACTCGTCAGTAATTGCCTCTTCCAGATCTGATAGATACACCATAATTAGTGCCTTGGCTTTAGAAACTGTTTCATCAGTTGACAGAAGGAAGTTGAACTAGATTTGAATTTTGACATCGAAAACTGAGGAGGATGCATTCCAAAATCATTATTAAACATGAAGTCATAAAATAATGCGAAAGTGTTTAACTTTAAAGTTTAACTCCATCGCCTCGATCCTCTGTGCGTATTTTTCCATGTACCCTGAGCTCCTGGAGGACATTAGTGGGTTGTTCTCTAGCAAGGTGTGCAAGCGGTCGCTCTAGCCCCTTTTGAATGGGTGCCGCAAATGACACATTCCAGGTAACAATAATTGGTTCTCGCGCCGAGACGGGGAACAATGGTGGTGACAGGTGGGCGGTCAAGTGAGCGGTCAAGGTCAAGTGAGCGGTCAAGTGAGCGGTCATGGAAGCTATTGAATAACGTGCCACTATTACTGACACATTCTTCTGTCCAATGGATGGCTTCTCGCGCTTTCGCGATCAGTGAATGGTCGACAGGTGTTACGTTCTGCAGGTTCTCCAGATACACAATGGGGCCCCGAAAACGGCCAAACGAAATATGGGAAAAGACGGGAAAGCCGCAAAACCGGCCTTGCGAGTCGACGTGGTTAATCCACAGTTGATTGCGTAGTTGGCAACTTGGAGGTTTCAAGTTGAGGAGAGCCTACGATTATGAGAGTGCCCAGGGCCTACGAAGACCTTCAAACGGCCCTGCTTATATGTGTATATGGTTAGGGTATGATTTTCTTTCCAACCAATGCTACATGATGCAGGTATAGATAGATAGGAAATAAATTTATAACCGGCTATAATTTTATTTCCTAGGAAATAAATTTATTACCCATAGAATATTACTTCATTTCCAACCAATGCTATACACAGGTATAGATAGACAGTAGACTAGGAAATAAATTTATAACCGGCTATAATTTTATTTCCTAGGAAATAAATTTATTACCCATGTGATATCATTTCATTTCCAACCAATGCTATATACAGGTATAGGTAGATAGGAAATAAATTTATAACCGGCTATAATTTTATTTCCTAGGAAATAAATTTATTACCCATGGAATATGATTTCATTTCCAACCATTGCTAGATACTGGTACAGCTATAGATAGATAGGAAATAAATTTATAACCGGCTATAATTTCATTTCCTAGGAAATAAATTTATTACCCATGGGATATCATTTCATTTCCAACCAATGCTATATACAGGTATAGGTAGATAGGAAATAAATTTATAACCGGCTATAATTTTATTTTCTAGGAAATAAATTTATTACCCATGGAATATGATTTCATTTCCAACCATTGCTAGATACTGGTACAGCTATAGATAGATAGGAAATAAATTTATAACCGGCTATAATTTCATTTCCTAGGAAATAAATTTATTACCCATGGGATATCATTTCATTTCCAACCAATGCTATATACAGGTATAGGAAGATAGGAAATAAATTTATAACCGGCTATAATTTTATTTCCTAGGAAATAAATTTATTACCCATAGAATATGATTTCATTTCCAACCATTGCTAGATACTGGTACAGCTACAGATAGATAGGAAATAAATTTATAACCGGCTATAATTTTATTTCCTAGGAAATAAATTTATTACCCATAGAATATTACTTCATTTCCAACCAATGCTATACACAGGTATAGATAGACAGTAGACTAGGAAATAAATTTATAACCGGCTATAATTTTATTTCCTAGGAAATAAATTTATTACCCATGTGATATCATTTCATTTCCAACCAATGCTATATACAGGTATAGGTAGATAGGAAATAAATTTATAACCGGCTATAATTTTATTTCCTAGGAAATAAATTTATTACCCATGTGATATTTCATTTCCAACCAATGCTATATACAGGTATAGGTAGATAAGAAATAAATTTATAACCGGCTATAATTTTATTTCCTAGGAAATAAATTTATTACCCATGTGATATCATTTCATTTCCAACCAATGCTATATACAGGTATAGGTAGATAGGAAATAAATTTATAACCGGCTATAATTTTATTTCCTAGGAAATAAATTTATTACCCATGTGATATCATTTCATTTCCAACCAATGCTATATACAGGTATAGGTAGATAGGAAATAAATTTATAACCGGCTATAATTTTATTTCCTAGGAAATAAATTTATTACCCATGGAATATGATTTCATTTCCAACCATTGCTA
This sequence comes from Metaphire vulgaris, assembly GCA_018105865.1. Classification (NCBI taxonomy): domain Eukaryota; kingdom Metazoa; phylum Annelida; class Clitellata; order Crassiclitellata; family Megascolecidae; genus Metaphire; species Metaphire vulgaris. The sequence goes on along the minus strand of CM030867.1, from coordinate 709,199 downwards.
GATACTGGTACAGCTATAGATAGATAGGAAATAAATTTATAACCGGCTATAATTTCATTTCCTAGGAAATAAATTTATTACCCATGGGATATCATTTCATTTCCAACCAATGCTATATACAGGTATAGGTAGATAGGAAATAAATTTATAACCGGCTATAATTTTATTTCCTAGGAAATAAATTTATTACCCATGGAATATGATTTCATTTCCAACCATTGCTAGATACTGGTACAGCTACAGATAGATAGGAAATAAATTTATAACCGGCTATAATTTTATTTCCTAGAAAAATTTTTATACCCATAGAATATTACTTCATTTCCAACCAATGCTATACACAGGTATAGATAGACAGTAGACTAGGAAATAAATTTATAACCGGCTATAATTTTATTTCCTAGGAAATAAATTTATTACCCATGTGATATCATTTCATTTCCAACCAATGCTATATACAGGTATAGGTAGATAGGAAATAAATTTATAACCGGCTATAATTTTATTTCCTAGGAAATAAATTTATTACCCATGGAATATGATTTCATTTCCAACCATTGCTAGATACTGGTACAGCTATAGATAGATAGGAAATAAATTTATAACCGGCTATAATTTCATTTCCTAGGAAATAAATTTATTACCCATGGGATATCATTTCATTTCCAACCAATGCTATATACAGGTATAGGTAGATAGGAAATAAATTTATAACCGGCTATAATTTTATTTTCTAGGAAATAAATTTATTACCCATGGAATATGATTTCATTTCCAACCATTGCTAGATACTGGTACAGCTATAGATAGATAGGAAATAAATTTATAACCGGCTATAATTTTATTTCCTAGGAAATAAATTTATTACCCATAGAATATCATTTCATTTCCAACCAATGCTATACACAGGTATAGATAGACAGTAGACTAGGAAATAAATTTATAACCGGCTATAATTTTATTTCCTAGGAAATAAATTTATTACCCATGGGATATCATTTCATTTCCAACCAATGCTATATACAGGTATAGATAGATAGGAAATAAATTTATAACCGGCTATAATTTTATTTCTTAGGAAATAAATTTATTACCCATGAGATATCATTTCCAACCAATGCTATACACAGGTATAGATAGACCGTAGACTAGGAAATAAATTTATAACCGGCCATAATTTCATTTCCTCACCAACAGTAGACTATATAGCTATGTGTAGATAAGTAGGAAAGTTTAGTTCTTAAAATCTTTCCAACTGATCTGATATCGCTAAGCAATTATATATACAGTTCATGCGCCCATAAAGTATATTTTTGCTCAATGGATAATGCCAATTTTCTATATTTTACAGATACCGTAATTAATTGACCTGGCTCTAGTCCAATTTGGGTTTGTGCGCCATCGGCTGAAGCCCTGGGCATTATGATAATAATGATATGATTTTAAGTGGTTTCTGAGGCTAAGCATACCTGTGTGAAAACCACTGATATGATTGTGGCGCCGTAGAAGTTTTTTTGACTAACCAATGAATGTACAGTACGAGGATGAGTAACAAAAAACCACTTCAGAACAATATAACAATGAGGGTAATACAACATTTAACAGCAAGTGATTATTGCAATTTCTATCTCATTAAATGTAAACTTGAAGCTAGTTTGTCAAATGCAAACTTGAAACTACTTTGTCAAAATCGCGATTGACCGCATTCGAAAAACAAATGTTGGATAGGACGACTGTGATTGACTGTCATCGGCAGCCAATCGCCGTGGTTATAGGTAATAAATATTTATGAACTTGTGTATATGCATGAGATTTGCGTATGTGTTATGCCTCATGGCTCCACCCATATAATTGCTTCAAGCATTGCCATTGGTTGCCTGCAAAGAATTCCCAAGGAGGAAATAAAATTATAGTTGTCGTTGCTATGGGAGGGCGGTTCTAATCTTGATTGACAGGCTATCTACCGACCAATCAAAACTTGACCAGGAAATAACTTTATGGGGGAAATAATTTTATACGACACCGCCACTGAGAATAATAAGAGCGTAATATTTGAAACGAATGACTTTCTATGTCCCATTAATTAGGCAAGGACCTTTTTTGATGTCAGCTTTTCTCTCGAATTAAATGGCGCTATATCTGTCTACTTCTCCCCCGTGCGCCGCCAACCTTCGCAATGCCACTGAGTAGCAGTAGCAGTAGCAGTAGCAGTAGCAGTAGCAGTAGCACGAGTGGTATTGGCCGTGTTGGTGGTAATAGTAATTGAAACACCGGTAGTTGTTTTAAAAAGTCAAATTGTGTGTTTGTGTGTGTGTGTGTGTGTGTGTGTGTGTGTGTGTGTGTGTGTGTGTGTGTGTAATTGTGTGCCATTATTATTGTTTATTTTAGTTCTTCATTCTTCTGTTGCTGGTATTCCTCTGTGTCCTTGCTATTGGAATTGCTTTTGCAGTTTACGTAAGCATCCGAATTAATACTGTTGTTAGGTCACCATAATTGTCAGATGGAAAAAAGGACGCTGACTTTTCGATGATTGTAATGCGGTCAAGTGTGAAAAACTGGCGTTTCAAGGTGCTAATGTATGACATTCCATGTGTTACGGATTGCCCGGGCTCCTGGACATTTGCCTCATGCCTGGGATGGAAAAAACCCGGACATTAGCTCTTTTTTTGGAAAGCCGCCCAGACGCCCGATGATCAGGGGCTCAAAAAGAGGAATTGTCCGGGGAAACCCGGATGTATGGTAACCTTAGTCAAATTAGGATCACTTCCGATTCATGTATGACATAGTCAGATCTTAGTAAGGTTCATGGTAAGGTGAAGATTAACTTAGTGGGATTTTGTCTACATTAAATAATGTATTGTGTGAATTTCAAGATAAGAGCCTTGATTTAATAGAGATAAGATAAATTAACAAATTGGATAAACAAATAAGTATGGTTAACACTGATTAGACTAAAGTGAATAAATAGTTTTTGGATTGAAGATTTGAAGAGAAGAATTAACTGGGAATTTCTGCTGTGAAATATTTCTTGCAGTCAGACACATATCACAAGAATGCAGTGGGGGGTTTCTTTGCTGATGCTCGTGGTAAACCAGCGAACAGCTCGGAAAGGGCTGTTGTTGACGAATATCAAAAACTTGTGAGTAAAAACTAAACCTGAACAAAGCTGTGTATTGTTGATCTGTCGCATTCATTGGTTGAATTTTCAACAGCACTGGGGTGGGGAGTTGTGCTGCTTCCATTCTGAAGTTTTCAGCGTCCAGTGGGGGAGGCGGCGGGGGAGGGGTCAGACAGCTAACTGGGCTGAAATTTTTGCATTCACTGGGGTGGAGGAATCATCTTCTTCAGTTTGCATTGCAATCTGTTCAGATTGTCAAACTGTTACTTTGAGTTTATATTAAGTGGACTTGAATTGATAACTAATAATAATAATAATATTAATAATTATTATTATTATTATTATTTTAGTTATTATTATGTGAAAGTTCCGTGGAAGGCAACTGCGTTAAATCTCTGGATTGTGACAGATATTCGTTGTAGGAGAAAGGATGTCTCTCTTTCATCTCCAGATTGTTGTTATTTAATTATTATTATTATTATTATTATTATTATTATTATTATTATTATTATTATTATTATTATTATTATTATTATAGCTGGATTTTAAGTGGCTTACTAGGTGGAGAATGTGCATTGCATCTTAGGATTGAAGTTTAAACTGATCTGTCCTAAGAGAAAATGTTATGTTTTCATTAAGATTGTGTTGGATATGTCTTTGATGTCATTGCTGTGGCTATTACCGGTATGCACTTTAACATTTAGTGGTCTTGCTGTGGATGGAATAACGACGACACTGGGTCCACCAACATCACTCCACCACCCTCTTCCTGCCATCTCAATTATACTTCATCTCCTCCTGTGGTAGGCTATTCAGTAACATAGCATAGGTACAATTGCAAATAAATATAAAATATAATTAATAATATCATGTCATATTATAATATTATATATATATATATATATATATATATATATATATATATATATATATATATATATCACAACACAATATCATTGTTACAACAGGTGCAGAGATGATCAGGACGCTGCTTGACTTTTCTATTAGGGACTGTCCATTAAGTACATGATCAATTACTAGACTTCTATAGAGCCATTGTCATAATGCCTTAGACCTCAGCTGATGGCAGTGATGTCTGCAAATGGTGAGATTGGGGAGTTTTATCCCCTATGAATAGAAACTGGGGTGGGGGGCAATTGCTGTGGAAACTGATTCCAAATTTTAGAATAGGGGTTGTTTAAAGGAGGGACTTTGCCAGCACTAACTGGGGAGGGAGAAATAGACATTGCTGCATTAGGGAAGACCAACATTAAATGGAATTAGGGGCCAGGTGAAGCCACAAGAGGCAGTTCAGTCAGCAACAAGAATTATCTATGGTGGGTAGGACAAACCAAACAGGTGTGATTTCCGACCTAATCTAGGAGATGGCAAAGTGTCAGGTGTGCAAATGATGCTAAAGAACTCCAGAACCTTAAACTCCCCCCCCGCCACACACACACACACACACACACACACACACACCCACACAGGAAGGCGGGGTTATTAGGACAGCAGGTGAAAGCCCAGCTGAGTTTCTTGTTGAATACAGTGTAGTACATCCTACTGTATATAATGCCTATATAATGACAGAAACCAAGGAAATTATTAGTCCTTAGGTTATAATAATTCCTAATAGACTTCATTCAGTCCCTGGCTAATAAAGAACATACAGCTAGTCTAGTGGTGGCTTTTAATATTATCTTACAGAAGTGAGAATCCTATTTAAACCCGTTTTAACATTCCTATGTCTTTTGTAGTCTTGTTCACAACGACACGATGAGACCATAGGCAGATACCGAGTGCCAACACTCGTGGCCATTTTTGTTACCGCTGCCATATCGGTAAGATGGCGCTATTACTGTACGTGATGCTGTTGATTTTGACCAACTAAAGAACTTCTATGGCGCCATTGTCTAGTAATGCACTTGGCATCGGTCGATGGTCACTCTGAAGTAGAATCCTAATCGTCTGGTTAGTTACACTAAGTGGCACAGCCAGGATCCAGAATAGGGGGGGGGCGTACATTGACATTTTCGGGTTCCAAAAATGTCAAGCACTTTGAACTCTTCCTCGATCATGCTGCCTCCTCTCCCCCTCCAACATTTTTCAACAGTTCTGCGCTAATCCCACGACTGGTCCCAGCCCAAAATGGGGGGTTCGGCCCTCATGACCCCCCCATGGGTACACCAATGGCAATAAGTGAGTCTGATTTTATTTTGAAGATTATTTCATAGATCGAATTGTTAGCTGATAAGACGTTGGACATTTATGATGACAAGTTGGTGACGATTTTTCTAATGATATTATGTTTAGTCAAGTAATTAATTTTTTTTAGCCTTACTGTATTTTAAAAAATCGCTTTATTTTGTTAAAAAATGTGAATAATTATTTTGTGATAAGTCATTTTAGGTGGCGTTTGGAGAACGTGTAGGCTATTTATGATAATTTTTGCAATGATTTGATTAAAAGTCTGTTATAGAGCTGTGAAAAATGTTTCATGGTCCCAAAATAATTTACATGGTTTGTATTTATGACTCGAATAAGACATCATCCCCATCTTTACTAGAAAAGTTTGGTTGTTTCCATGAAGAATATTTGAGTTAGATGTTTTGTTTGGTTGTACTGTATGTGATAACTTTGCACTTACTGTGTTTCAGTTGTTGGGCGTGATATTCTCCATGGTTCTTTGCTGTGCCATCACTGACCTAGCCTAGTCACGTGACCTGGAGTGATGATTGATTCACTCTAAAAGGAAGAAGAGTTGCTTAGGTTACTAGTACAGTTTCATCATTTATTAATAACTTTTCACTTTTAATGCTGGTATTCAGTGATGGGTAGTATCTTAGATACATGTATCTAGATATGTATCATGTATCTAGATATGTATCTAAGATACCAAAACTGTATCTTTGATGATGTATCTACCGTAGATACTTAAATGTGTCGGTATCTTGTACCTGTATCTCAGATACAATTGTTCTGTATCTAGTATCTTCACTGCCTCTAGATACATTATACTGCAAATCTAGAAAACAATGCTGCTGTTACTAAAAGCAAATGCCTCCCTCATTCAATAGACTGTGTTAACACTGAAATGGTTGTTGAACATTGATTGTTAAGGACAGGATTGGCCTTGTTTGCGACATGGCAGCTGTTTGAATGTTAAGAAATTTCACAACTTTGTTGACATTATTCTGTTTGTGCAGACGCTCACCTTCGACTAATGAAAATGTATCTTATGATGTATCTTGTATCTAGATACATTTCAAAAGAATATGATACAATTAACTGTATCTAGATACATTTTGTCTAGGGTATCTTGTATCTGTATCTTAGGTACATTCTAAATGCAGTATCTGTATCTGAGATACATTCAGAAAGTATTTTACCCTTCACTGCTGTTATCAATTGAAGGTGCTTCAAATCCATCTGCAATAGATAAATCAGATAATTCAAGAGTGGGGAAAATGGTAGGATGCTATTAACCAAGACTATTGGTTTAACCCCTTAACTGGGTGCCCCGAGTAACACTCGTCCATTTTACATTGAGTTACAAATAGTTGCCCAGTTAATGGGTTAATTTTTTCATTGTTTATTGGAAATCGATGCACTCTTACGGCAGAGGGAGAATATGAACATATGAATATGTTTACTTTTTAAATGCAATTTTGGTTTCTCTTTAGTGCTTGTAGGTATTCCTATGTAATTCTGCTATCATTTGCCGTGTTCTTATTTGCATGACACAGAACCCCACAACCCAAATGGCCCAGTCTTACTCTATGGGCCATGGCTCTGAGCCATGTGGGCCGTATTGCTGTTACGCCTTCTACTTTCGTCTTTGCTTGTGAAATTTTCCTTTCTCGTGTTTTCCAAAGTTTTGCTGTATGAATTTACAATTTTTGCCTCAAGAATTTATACTTTTTTGGATTTGTTTACATAGGTGTAAACTTCTATTAGGCCTCTAAGCTTGGGTCCCCACTTTTTGAGAGGCTGCTGTAAGTGCTCGTTTCACGTATTTTTGTTTGTGTTTGTCTCAATTTCAGGGTGTATGAAAGAACTGGAAAGTAGCAGCAGAGATGTCTCTGAGAATGGATTTTATTGAATTTATTGTGAAAAGTGAACAGTTTTTTCTACATAATCCGTGTATTTGATTGAATATCCTTTCGTATCGCTGCAGATTTTCTAATGGCCTTAGTGAACTTAGCATCATTTCTAAACCCTGCCTTCAGCTTCAGTGTTGTCCAAACAGTGCAATTACCGTACAGTGTATATTCTTTATAATGAGATACAGTAATTTATGTAGTGCCATAATAATTTTAAATTGCTTTTCTAGGGCATTTTGAATTTATATTAGCTTTTACTTTCTATGCAAAAAAGCTTTGGCTGCTTACTAGTTTTAAGTTAACCGCTTTGACGACTGATTTTGATCGATCCTGTCTTGAGATGGAGATCAAATTTAAGCCATTATTGAGTTTAACAATGATGTCACACAGTTTGTAATGTAGCATTTCATACATCAGACTCAACTGCTATTTTGCTGATAACCAGTGTTGGGTACGGGTTAACTCATATGTAGTGATTTGTGAGTTTTTTTAGTTAATTCATTTCAACTGTCATGAGTTATTTAAAATTTATCACTGCACTAAGCACGGAAAATGGCATTTTACCACTGCACATTTTTTCGTCAAATGAGTTTATGAGTTAACCCACATAATTAACGAGTTTGAGTTAACTCATTCGAAACCAGTGGCGGCTCTAGGATTTGGCAAGTGGGGGGGCCGTTGGGGTGGCAACTTCTAGTCATGGTTGGCCAACCATTTGTTATTTAAAGTATGTAGCATTAAGTATATGGTCCCAACTGGGGGGGGGGTCACTGGGGGACCAGACACTCAATAGGGCACGGGCCTCTGGCCCCCCGGTGGAGCCGCCACTGCTCTGACCACGACCAACACCAACACCCATTGTCGGGTCGACCCAAATACAGAGCTGAGGTCGTCGTCGTTAACAGAATAGAGGCAATAAGACAACATCATTTACGATTTACTGTCCAAACGAAAATAACGGTATTTTTAATATTTATTTTAAATCTCAGGCACTCAATAGGGGGGCACGGGCCCCCCTCCCCCCAGTGGAGCCGCCACTGTTCGAAACCCAGTGAGTTGAGTTTGAGTTTAAACTCATTTAATTGAGCATGAGTTGAGAGTTTGAGTTAACTCATTTATTGCACATTTATTGAGTTATTGCACTGCTGATAACAGGTTGAACTTGTGCAGAAGAGCCAGGAGCTTTCTAAGTAGTCATTACTGGCTTAGTATACTTAACCTACTATGCAGTATTTAGTACAGTGCTATGCTTTTTATGAGCTTAATGTCGCTATTGATATTTTGTACTTTTTTGAAAAATGATCAGAAATTTGAAAGATGATCGAAATGATGTAATTATGAATATGCTTAGATTAGCTCTCTGTGCATTTTTATGGATGGCAATTGATGGTCAAGATAATAGCACTTTTATAATAGCAGATGACAATTATGTGTTTGAACCTGGTCCCTCTTTACTAATGTCTAAAATATTTGAGACTTTCCCTGAAGTTTTTGTGCAACATTTATATAGATCGATTCCCAGCTGGCTTTGCTAAATTGTACCAATCATAATCCAGCACCCAATGATGAAAAATCGCCAAGGTCAAAATTCGCATGGCTGTTTTTTTTTTAAATTTTCATGTAAAAGTGTTGCTTTTTTATCATTTAGCGTGCAATGTTTGAGTGTTGTTGTTTTCAATGGACTACATTTACTCTTTGCTTTGATCATGTGATCCGATTCATTCATAATTTATGAATTCATGTTATGAACTAACTGAACGAATCACAACATGACGTTATCTTCGATCTTGAGCTCTTTGTAATCAAGAGATAATCTGAATGTGGTTCGGTTTAAACGGTAACTCTGTATCATCAGATATTAAACAGTTTTGTTTCTTCTTATTTTGTTTGTTCTGATGGTAGGCTAAACATGATGTCTACAGTCAGACATGATAATGTTGTCTTGTTTAAAGTGTGTTTGACGGTATTAGATCAATTTTCATTTTTGACATTGATCTTGGGGGGGGGTGTCATAATTATAGTGGGTAACTGAAAGTTGACAGTTGTTGACAAGGGGGAGGGGTCAAAAATTGCTCCAAGATTGTTGACTTAATTAATGGACAGCCCCCAAGACAAACCAATGGCTAAATTAATGATCATAACTCAGAAGAGCCAAATTAACCCAGTGTATGCTTAAGGTGAAGTGGTAATTACAATGCGCCAGAAATATTGAAATGGGGGGCTAAAGTCCAATGACAACACCACCACTTTGTAAGGTACCTGCAGGCTAAATGGACTTATAGTTTTAACGGGGTAACTGAAACTCGTGGATTATGCCACTGATATTAGCTTATCGTAAACGTTGTAGCCATTTGTAGACCCAACTAACAGCTATCTTCAGAAAACCATTACTGTACAATAAAACCATTGCACTCCCCTCTAATTGATATCTGGAATTGACCTTGTCCGGCTGACCAATAAACTTTGGCCACAGCTATTCTAAAGGTATATTAAGCGCCTAGCAATAAACTACTATGGCACTTGCCTTTTACAGCACTGAGACATTCCAGTGCGGCTCCAGGATTTGGCAAGTGGGGGGCGCCGTTGGGGTGGCAACTTCTAATCATGGAGTGGCCAAACCATTTGTTGTTAGGTATGTAGTATTAAGTATAGGGTCCCGACAAGAGGGCCACTGGGGGGCAGGCACTCATTAGGGGGACGGGCCCCCTGTGGAGCCGTCACTGTGACATTCACGAGATTTTACTTACTAATGCACCGATAGTTGAATGTGACTGAAGCAGGCTAAAAAGTAAAGGTTCAGCAGTAGGTTCCGGTGTTGGTCCCCGTTTTTGTGGCCATCTTACCACAGGTGGCTAAGCCATTCATCAGCGGACGGGGGCCAGCTTTTCCCGCCGAAATAATGGTTACCTTCGCAATGTTGCCATTGCTACTCATTTTACCACTTAAATTTGAGTGAAGGTTGAGTCAACCCCAGGGCTCCTGCGAGTCTCGAACTCCTTAACGTGGGTTCTATACAATGATGGACTATCGGTGTCTTCATGCACATAAAATGAAAATGTAGCGCTATAAAATTGTAATATGTTTTCATGCTCGCCAATCGCCATATTGGAGCATGGTGTGTTGTTGACATTTGTTTCATGACTTCTTTCCTTTAAAATTGATCCAAAATGCAGATAAATTCTAACGTCGTTTCAATTAAACAGGAGGAGAGGGGCGATAAGAATGGCGTCGTGTCCGATAATCAGGATAGCCGTAGGAAAATAGACAACGAAGTGGTCGATAAAAAATTCGGGGGCCCCTCTCCCAACGCCCATCGGGGAAGCTTTGACCGAGGGGGCGCTGCGGGGAATCGCGGTCGCGGAGCCGGAGGAGGATTTTACCGGTACTTTCGGACGCCATTTCAGGATCGGATGCAGGGCGAGGCCGGCGCTAACGAGGCCGGCGCTAACGAGGCCGGCGCTAACCATCCGGTGTCGGAAGGAGCCGCGTCCTCTGAGAAGCGCCCCGAGAAGAAATTCACCGGTCGATGTAGACTGTTCATCGGGAATTTGCCGAACGATATGACAAATGAGGAGTTCAAGAAGCTGTTCGTGCCCTTCGGGGAGTCGTCGGAACATTTTCTCAATTCTGGTCGAGGATTTGGGTTTGTTCGCATGGTAAGCGCTGCGTCTGTTTGAAAGTTACGATTGGTATACTTGGAAAGTGTAAGAAAATTTACCACTGATGTAGGGTTGTCGAGTTCAGTAGTTTAATTTCAGGCTTTGAGTTACTAGATTCCGTGATGTACGCCTCTGAAAGAGGAGTGAGAGATTTTCAGATAGATTACCGGTATATAATCCTGCTAATAGGGCCAGTTATTGGTTGTCATTGAATGCTCAGAGATCTGGTGTTCAGATGACGCACATACAAACCCATGACCCACCCGATGGCAACAGTTGATGCAGTTTCATTGCCACTGGTCTTGCATGCATCGGATGGATTAAATCTGTGTACCAATCTTCCTCATTTTAATTAAATGGCATGCATAGAGTTGGTCACTGGCTTCACTTGTGAGGTTTAGATGAGTCATTATCACTGGTGAGTGACAATGAAGTGGCTTTAAGAACAAAGCAGCAGATGGGGACTTTCAGTGTATCCTCTTCTCAGTAGCTTACAGTAACTAATTTGAAAACCTAGCACCAGAACTGCTTTGATTTTTTTTTGTAATCTGGTTTCTTTGTGAACTCTTCATAACAGGACACGAGGCACAATGCCGAGAATGCTCTGGCTGCCCTCGACTGCACGGAGAAGCGCGGCCGTTATCTGAGGGTGCGTTTTGCCCCAAACAACGCAGCACTGAGGATCAAGCACCTGCCTCCGAACCTCTCGAATGAAATGCTGGAGCAGTCGTTTTCCGCGATATTCGGAGAGGTGGAAAGAGCGGTGGTCGTCGTCGATGACAGAGGAAAACCGACCGGAGAAGGAATCGTGGAATTTTGTCGTAAAGCGTCTGCATTGACGGCGCTGAAGAGGATCACTGACGGGGTGTTCTTAATGTCAGGGTAAGATAGATTCTAGGATTTCACAGTTTCCTGTGAAGTTTAGTCGGCTGCGTTGTTGCTAGTTTTAATGAATGTATTTCCTTTCAGACATTAGTTTTGTTTATTAATTAACAATTGAAGAATCTATGAGGCAGTCAGTCATTCAGGATCAGTTAGTTCTTTGTTCTGTGATAGTAACTAACGAAGATTCTGCAGCGTTCTTAATAGGACCTGTTACTCTATCATTTTCCAAAAAAAAAAAATTTTTATTCGAATGACTGGTTTTACTTATATCGTACCTGTATAAGATTAATTATTGACAGCACCACTCACCTTTTTGATTTACCTGAGTACCTGTATTTTCTTGTGATAATCTAAAATTATCCAAATACAAGTAAAAATTCAAAATTGCTGAGCGGTTGGAATATTGGCACAAGTAGTAAACATTTGACCTGTCTCTCTCCCCTGGAGAAACGTCTCTGAACTTATATATAAGCTTTTTAGAAGCCAACAATTGAGTTGTACTAAAGATGAAATGTATAAAACTGTTGGCGGTTGTTTTCGGTATAAATATTTCGGCCCGGTTGATCATAGGTTGTTTATTTGTATTATTTTTGAATCTCTTTATAGCTTAGGTTTGTGCATTGAATGCTTGTTTTAGTGTTCGTTTTATTCTTGGCTCTGATAGGTTGTTTCTTATGGTGCTTTGTTTTGCAGAAACCCGCGGCCGATAGCAGTTGAGCTGTTGGAGCAGCATGACGAAGTCGATGGATTGCCAGAAGTAATTTTCCAGAAGACCGCTGAATCAATAAAGTATGTTCGTCGTTGTTATCTTTTAACCCCTTAACCGGCCGTGACGAGTATACTCGTCCATTTTACATTGATTTACAAATAAATGGCCGGTTAAGGGGTTAAAGAAATTTATTGTTTTGAACGCAGATACGCATGAATAAATTTTATCGTGGAGCAGCTTTTAGAAGAAATGCTGATTGTAGGGGCTTGTGGGGGTACATTGTCAATGATCTGTTAACATAGTATCACAGGTTTAAGTCTTAGATTAACTTACTTGTTTAACTCCAATGCATAGCTCTCAGTTTTGGTCTGATGGTTAATATGCAATCAATTGAACTACTGCAGACACATTTTTGATTGACAAATTCACTTTCAGGGGTGACCTTCCCATATGCATTTTATAGTGAGATTATAGAAGTTTTTTATTTGAGTTGTTTGGTAGAGTTGCACTGATCACTTCTGCATTGCAATATAAGAACTCTTCTGATGCTATTCATTGAATAATAGACATTTTTGACAAATCTGCCATCAATCTGTTTTTCGTTGATAATCTTTATAAAACTTTTGTTGCCTGCTCTGCTCTGGAACATAACTGAAAGTGAATATTTAGAAATGAATCTGTGTTTCCTGCTTCTAATATACAGTAGATGATTATTATTGTTGTTGTTATTATTATTATTATTACTACTACTACTACTACTACTACTACTACTACTACTACTACTACTACTACTACTACTACTACTACTATACTATTATTATTATTATTATTATTATTATTATTATTATTATTATTATTATTATTATTATTATTACCAGACAATTTCTTCAGTGCAATAAACAAGACTAAGGTCCAAGACAAGAGCGCTTTAACAAATAGATACCAAATAGATAGCAAAACTCAGGCTATACGTAAGATAATTCTCATGTCACTGCCTTGAGAAAAGGTCCAGCGAGTCTGTTTTGTTGATTATTAACCCTTAAACCACCAGATATTTTGTAACTATATGCAATGGGACCGAGTATACTAGGTTTCGATGGTTTACGGGTTAATTGTTTGGAAATGCATGAATTCGCGCATTGCTTTCTTTCTGTGTTTAGGGATCGTGAGCAGGGACCCCGCTTTGCCATTCCTGGTACGTTTGAATATGAGTTTGGTCAGAAGTGGAAGATGCTCTACCAGCTGCACAAGGAGCAGGAGATGCTGCTGAAGAGAAACTTCAACGAAGAGGTGGCAAAGCTGGAAATGGACATGGAAACAGCACAGCTGGAGCAGCACACCGTCAAAATGAGACAGGGTAAGAAAAAGAACATTAGGAAGAAAAAGCTATAGAATATATAATAAAATATATAATAGAATGTATAATAGAATGTATACTGGACTATTTATATAGAGCCATAAGCACAGCATAACCAAAGGCAAGGGCGTATAATAGAACGGAATTATATATATATGTGTGTGTGTGTGTGTGTGTGTTTGTGTGTGCATGTGCGTGTATACTGGTATATATATTATAATATAATGTATAATGAAATAGTGCATAATATATAATACTATATATTAAAAATAGTATTACATTATAATATATAATGTTCAGTGATTCTCAAACTTTTTAGGATTTCTTGCATGGGGGTCCCTTAGAAATTTTTTGATGACTCACAGACCTTATAAAATTTGAATTTTAAAATAACTGTAATTAGCACTTGGGCTGCTTGTTTTCTTTTCAATTGAGTTCAATTATTTAATAAGAAAATTGCAAATCTTAGTCATGGAATTTGAAATCAAATGGAAGCAGCACTCTTAGAGCCATCAGTGTGTTTTGTGTTCTGAGGTTTTGGGGTGAGATACCTTGAGAAAGTAATCCCTTTACAGTCCACCTGAAATCGCTTGGCGGTCCTCTATGGGACTGCGGACCACAGTTTGAGAACCAATGATATATAATATTATAATAATAATTATAATATATATTATAATACATAATAGAATATAGAAGAGAAATCATTTGAAGGTGTGATAAAATGATTTAGTTATGTTTCAGGCGAAAGTTGAATTCAGTAGGAATTATTTAAAAATAAAAGCTTGTGTTAAAGATGTTGCTTCAAACCGGTTTTTTCTTGGGGAGGAGGGCTGCAGAGAGACAGACGGACGGACAGACAGACAGACAGAGAAATTCCTTGTTTTACTTGTTGCTTTGCATGTTGTGTTTGATTGCTGTTGATTGTTGTTTGTAGATCTGCTGAGACGTGAAAAGGAGCTGCGGATGTTAGAGGAACAGACGCAGATGGAGATCCAAAGGCGTCTCGAAATAAGGCTAGCGTCGTCTTTTGATATTTGCCAATTTCTTTTTAAGCGAGAAAAGAAGTTCAAATATATTAACTTGGATTGAAAACGATCATGTGTTCGAAGAAATAGGAAGTAAAAATCCAGAGGATGTGCACTGTGAATGCCTGATTATGTTACACTACAAAGTGAAAGAGAGGTTGAAAGTAAGCAAACATACAAACAGGTTCCCTGTACTATTCAGTCTTGAGTTTTGTCCTCAGTTTGCAAATTAGTTTGAACTAAATTACCTGCTGTATGAATTCCTTAGAACCATCTCTAATGTGTGTTCATCCACGATTCTCAAATGATATTTAAGAAATTATCAGGCATTTCTTTAGGTTAACCCCTTTACCGCCTTGACGCACATGTGCGTCCATTTTACATTACGTTACAAACAAATGGCCGGTAAATGGGTTAAGAGCAAAAGTACTTCTTCTAATGAGAACAAGAAAATGTTGATGCCCTGTGTATTTTCTACAGGCTTGGTTTAGTGAATGCAATGCTATCTCTTTGTGATTAATCACTTTATAGCTAGGACCAATTTTTTTTTGTCCCTCGCTATGGTTCATTTGCAATCACTTGATAAGAATATGGACCCGTTAAATATTTCATGTTATGTCCATATAATTAATTATAGTTGTTTATATGTGTGGTTTGTTTGTGTATTTGCAGATGGCAGGATGAAGAAAGGAAGAGGCAGGGACTGGAAACAAGACATCGGCAGGAGGAAATGATGAGACTTAACCAGGAGGCGGTCATGAAACCAGGCGATTTGTTTGGCATTGTCAGTTGCTGGCATTTCTTTTACAGCTCATTGTCAGTAATAGATTACATGTCAGTAATAGATTACATGTCAGTAATAGATTACATTACAGTGCATTTGCTGCACCGCGAACTTGTGCTTTATAAATGTTTGTAATAATAATAATAATAATAATAATAATAATAATAATGTTATGCCACTGACAATTGTCATCTTTTGATTTACTTTATTCTCACAGCATTCATTCATTGGTCGTGTCTTGAAATCTTTTTAGGACAGACGCGATTGGCAGACGCTGGGCCGAGAGAGGGGCGGCCCGGCCCCACCTCTGCAGCCCCCTCCCGTTCCCCCTGGCATCGATAGACCCCAGCACCACCCAATGGTCTGTATATTGTTTGGATGCAGATGTGTTGTTGTGTATTTTTATGAATGTAACAATGAAAATATTTGTACAGCGTATCTTCTGAAGAATCACTCGTAAACAATTACCAGTACTGCATATTGATAAATAGAAAAGTTTTCAGTCGTTTCAAAATGGGGACCAAAGATTCATCAGTTGCTAAATTACATATACTGGGGGTCAAGAGTATTGTAGATGACAGGGGGCCAACTGACTGAAAACCTCATTTCAGGATTAAGGAATATCTGTGCTTGTTTTCAATCCTTAAATTCCAGGATGATGTCATCAAAGGTTACCTGTATACATTGGCCGTGCCTAATTGGCTGACGTCGGAGTGAATTTTTGCTACGACAGAAAATTCTGTGTATGACAGAAAGTGGATTTTGGCACGGCATTGACACCGCTTATCTCCAATCTAATCTTAAACTTCTATAGAGCCGCTTCATAGTACACAGGCGCATCAGCTGATGGCACACCAAAATCAAAATCATTAAAATCCAGGTCAAATCCAGGGTATCCGGCCGGACAAATGGGTGACAGTCTATAGTGAATAAGCCAGGTCAAACAGATGGGTTTTAATCTTGTTCTAAAAATCTGTAATGAATTTGCAATTATCTCCAAGGTAACAGAGCTATGTTGTTTTTAGACTTCAATATCTTGGGCTTTTCCTATCATGTCAGTGATCGAAAGTAGTCAAATTTACCTGTTTTGTTAATACAGGTGTTGGTATTCATTCATTGCACATTGTACAAAAGCATTAAGCAGCTTCTGTCACCTTAACATATTGATATATCAGACTTCTTACTTACTTTTCACTTCATTGTTTATTTTCACCTTTGAACATTGCAGTGCTATACATTCGCTTTTAAACCCTTTGATTCCATTTGTTTTTCTCAATATATCACTTGAAATTCATGAATAAAATATAAATGAATATCAAGCAGTAAATAATTAATTGTAATATCATCATCATCATCATCATCATCATCATAGTTGCTTTCTGCTAGCTCATTAGCAGCAATAGCTAGACACGTAATTGTAAATTGTAATTTAGCAGTAAACAAGTATCACAGTGTATTACTCTATTGGTCAGTGATACTGAATTGAAAATGAAATATTTGGCAGTTTATTATCTGTTAATTTAGCAAATGAGGAATTTTCAAGAACTTTTTTAAAGGTACTTTTATAAATAGGCAAGAACGACAAAGGCAAGTCTTTGAATAAGACCCGACCCACCAGACCAATCTTATTATTATTATTTATCCATAAGAATTCTTAAGCCAAAATAAGGCATCTTTGCTAGCAGCCAACCGAAATTTAAACTTGGACAGTTTTGATTGAGAGGCCTGTATGTGACAGTTGTAGCATTTGTAATAGTAGTTGTAATAATTTGCCATCTTTTATTATAGAGTGGCCAGATGAATCCAATGGGAGTCCCCCCTGGCGTTGCCCCCGGCAACCTAAGACCAATGGGCAACCTGATGATGGGACCGACAAACTCTTTGGGTGCAGTGAATCAGACTCAACCTCCACCAGGAGAGATGATCATGCAGATGGTAACGTACCATGTCATTCCTTCTCTTTGATAATGTAATTCGTCTAGGCTTGACGCATTCGTGCTGAACTTGGCTTGCTCACGTTATCTTAAGTTTTGAAGCTACCTGTTCCAGGTGAGTCTTTTTTACTCTGTTTGAGTAAAGGTAGTATCTGTAAGTCACAGATTGGCTGACGGTTGTGTCTCTGTTGGTTCTTCAAGTCTGCCAGTGCCAGAGTGTCATTGTGAGAGTTGTCATTGTCAGAGTGCCAGTGCCAGAGTGGTGGACTGTCTATTGACAGTCAACATGGATTTACTTTGTGGCTGCTCCCCAATGGATATGTTGTCATATCTATTTTGAACTGTTCATAATTTTCATTGTTTTTTATGTTAAATATTTTTCAGTTGTCTTGCTGGATATGGTTATTCAAAACACTCTGATATGAGATTTTGTTCTTTCAAACAATGATGGTGATGGTGGTGGTGGTGGTGGTGGGAGTGGTGGTGGTGGTGATGATGATGCACTTTTATAGAACCAGTACCTTTAGAGGTATCTGTTGTCCATATAAGTTCATTAGCAGAGCTAATTTGGAGGCTGAATGGGAAGCAGCAGATGAGAAACCAACTGAAAAAGAAAAGAATATTTACATTACATTCAACTGAACTGAACTGAGGTTTATTTCAACTCAACTTAACATAGGCATGTCTGACATCAATCACAATAAATGACATCAATTGAATTTAAAATAAGACCAAGAAAATTCACCGAATATTCACAAGACTAATTTTAGTCTAAGTATACAATAGAATAGAAAACAAAAGAAACCTGAGAAGTAGTCAAATTACTTTTTACAGTTGACATTACTTTTTACAGCTGACATTACTTTTTACAGCTGAGTCATATGCCTGTCATGTAATAACATGTCTGTTAGCATCTTTTTTCTGGTGAACTGAAGTCTAGGTTGATTTTTACTTGGCAGCCATTAAATAAGCCTGAGTCTGGTTGCACAGTGTTGAGACCTGCCCTTTGCTTCATGTCCATAATGCATGTATTTTGGCATCTGTCATTTATGCCATAACAGATTTATATTGATTGTGTGATAAGAAGCCGTTCTACTTTTGTCATTCTTGTCCCTATGGTGATGTGTACAATGGCAGCCACTGATGTGGTGTGTGGAGATAGTTAATGGATATCTGTCCAGCACCACGTGGCTTGAAAATCTCCTTCAATTGTGGAATAGGAGTGTAGCAGCTGTGTGGCATTAGAGGCATATTTAGTCAGACAGACGATCGTGATGTTGAAGAGATTTGTGTTGTAGTTTGGAGCATGTTTTGGAATTATTGTTCCTAATTACATTACTTTTTGTTCTCAATGTTGGTAGAAAATTGTCTTCTATTTATGATTTATCCAAGTTAAGTTACTTACGGGTACTATTTTAAGGAAATGATACTGATCTAAGTGGTTATGACATCACCAACAATGCCATCACGTGACTCTTCAAGAGCATGAGTTTGGTTACTAAGGAAACCACACATTTATGATTATTCATTTGTTCCTTCCTTCCTTCATGTTTCTTGTCTCTTATTCATTCGTGCAGTATTGAAGTGTGTTCTGATTGGCTGGAAATTTTACTTTATTGAGGTGCTATGCAAACTGTTGTCATCACAGACGTGCTATCGTTGAGCAACTGTATAAGTGAACGAAGTAGTTGTAATGATGACAGTAGGAGTTGATGTCAATCATCTTTTGATATTCAATTTGAGATGTGGTTGTAGTAATAGTTGTGAAATTTGTTGGAAAATGTAGAAAATTACGAATATTTCTTTGAAATCTCATGACAATACAAATACAAGGACTGCTATTTGGAGGATTTGTCTGTAAAAATCACGATTAGTGCAGCTAAATAAATATTAAGCAGAATTCTGACCTTTTGAATTTTGTCTTGAGCATCACTTCATTTAGTGAACGTTGAATGACAGAGTGGACAGAAGAGCAACTCTTTAAAGTGATGCACTGATATCTTCTAAAACATATATTTAATTGAATCATGATTGTAATTTAATGGTAGTTTATATAGTACTTCATCTTGTGACAGTTGTTTTTAACACACACGCGCACGCACACACACTCAGTGTGTAGGGCTGGGCCGAATAGGTGTTTTGAACTATTGGACGAATACGAATAGTCAGATTTACACTGATGAATACTGAATATAAACGATACCCCTCCCGCTGCTAGTCGAAGTATTGCTGTCAGCATTAGTGCTTATTATTAAAACTTATAAGAATGATCAAATAAGTACCGGTAGTAAGTATGGAGGAAATGGACAGAATTATTCTTTTATTGCATATGGCTTGAATAATGAATTTGTACAGCGTTATTTGAAACCTGGCCAATAGAAACGAGTTTATTCGCGTACACTTGAATTTACGAAGCTGACAAATTAGTCTTTAAACCAACACAACACACAGGCTGTATGCAAATTTTGAACATCACATGACCACTATTCGTATTCACTTTGACCATCACTATAGACTATTGGGCGCACTATTCGGTGCCAAAATGAATATTCAGCCCAGTCCTAATAGTGCATCTGTTTATAGGATGACCATTTTTGAAATTATCAGTTTCATGAGACCTTGAAGAACTTAGAAATGCTTTCGCCAATCATGCAGTGATGATCAGTTTGATCGAATGAGAACAAGATCATAGAGAGACAGATGTGTTGTGTGACGATTTATTTGAATTTATGTTATTCTACTCATCTGTAGTTTTTGGTCGTTTCTTGCTGGATACTGTATGTACTGTACTATAGAGACAGTTTATTTGTCTGTTTGCTGAGTGTCTTATCTTTGACAATGCTGTTCCAGTGTAAGGTAAAGTAGTTTTGGTGAAAAGACTGTTTCATATCTGTTGAGAATTATTGCACACAGATATATGAATAAATTTGAAATTACATTTACCATAGATATAAAATACCTCAGTGGTAGTAACTTAGTCATTACTACAGTATTACTACAGTCAGTGTAATTTATTTGATTGGGATATTTGGCATTGGTAGGCAGCCATGTCAACTATAGGTGCTGTACAGTATATGATTACACATTGCTTTAGGTTACTGTATTATTATTTAGGCCTTTTTTTAATTTGAAAACTTGAGGCGACTTTATCTTCTGCCCACCCTATGGGGTCTTGTATACTTTTGAAAATTTGAGAAATACAGCTACCACTTTTCCCTGTGCTTGGTTTCCCTATTTAGGTGGCTGTGTATAAGCTTAACAAAAAGAAAGAAATTTCTAGGTGTAGACTACAATATAGGGGGATAGAAATAAAGCAGGTAACAAAGTTCAGATATCTAGGAAGCATTTTCACAAGCGATGGAAGAAGTGAAAAGGACATTGATACCAGAATATGAATGGAAACAACAGCTTTCACACAACTTAAAAAGTTGTGTGAAGGTCAAATGAGAAGAATAAAGTATACAGACAGCCTAAGATAAGCAAAAAAAAGCTAAAGACAACATCGAACTGATAAGGAAAACCAGAAACAAAGAAAAGTGGAAATCAATGGTCGTGGACACAGCAATACATGGCACATGATGAAGAAGTATAAACATAATTGTCATCCTGACTCAGTTCTGGAAAAGCTACATAAACAATCAGACTGCAGAAAAGACTGATTACTTTAAAAAGACTGGCAGTAGTTTGGTCTGGTAAGCTGCTTACATAGAACACTGGGAAAGCCATCGTACAGATGGGAATTTGAAGGGCTTTCAATGTTGGGGGAAATGGAATCACCAGGAATTCTACAGTATAATAGAACTATCTACAAATTGAATTAGGGTTTGGCAAAAACGGGACTCTTATGTTAACAATGCGTGCTTTAATTTAACTTTGCAATTTGAGCTTGAAATCGGTTGGAAAATTTTCTGGGCTGTGTTACTTTTAGGGGAAATGCTGACAATGACACATTATTTAATATTGGATACGAACTGTGTTAAGCGCTCTTGTTGTAGACCTTAGCCTTGTCTACTGCGCTATATAAATTGTCAATAAATAAATAAATACAATGAAAAAGGAAATAAATGATCATTGCAAGAATTTGTTGCCGTTTATGACAGTAACGTCACCTCAGCTGATGCTCTGTCTGTCTGTCTCTGTCTGTCTGTCTCTGTCTGTCTGTCTGTCTGTCTGTCTGTCTGTCTCTCTTGTCATGTTCGTTCAAAACACATCTCAATTTCTATTAAAATGTTTCAAGTGTTAGGCTTTTTACTGTTATCACTTGTAGTATCATTGGTGCAAATATCACTTGTAGTATCACTTATGCAATTATCACTTGTAGTATCATTTATGCAATTATCTCTTGTAGTATCATTGGTACAATTGCATGTTGATCTGAAGTCTTCTTTCTGAGTGTTTGGTTTCTGATCTCTATGCTTTGTCTAATGTTGGATGCTGTGGTTTGTTTTTTTCCGTGTCTTCTCTACGGTGACCTTGAACGACCGTGACCTTGTGCTCATCGAAACTTCTCGATTCTTGGAACTTGGATGATCTCTGTCGTTGAATTGTGTTTGTCCACCCTTGACCACTTATAGCGTGGTGCACCACAGCGTTTTGAACATCCGCTCTCCGGATTGCCCATGCCGGGCAATAACATGGGGCCGGGTGGTAACATGGGTCCCGGCGGAAAAATGGGGTCCTATGGCGGTCAGATGCGGGCCGATGATTTCTTTGAGCAGAAGCGACAAAGACGATTTTAAAGACTATTATGATGATGATGAAAGATGCTGAGAGATTTGGGCATACTCCACCAACTGTGTCTTCTGAAAAAGTACTGAATCATTTTATAATGAACTTTGGGTACTTGGTATACTTCTTGTGTTATCTCTTGATGTATGAAGCGTTTGAAATCGAGGTTGTGTACTTACATGCATACTGAATGTTGGGTGTGATGTGTGTTGAATGGTGTGAATCTGGTTTCTGTCTGTTTTTGTAGCGGGTTGGGTGGGCACTTGAAAATAATATTCTATGCATTCATGTAATGATGTATGTCGTTTTTTTAACATTTGAGTTTACTTTTTCAGATATTTATTGCTGTATTACTGATTACTACCCGGTAATCTCTGATGTTGGAATTTGTGTGGACATTGCTGTTTTGAGACTGGCTTTAAAGTTCTGTGTTATCGCAGATAAAATACAGTGTTTAATCATTCAAATAATGGAATAAATGCTAGTTATATTGAAATCGCTTGATGATTCACTTGGACTTGGGATGGCTTTTTTGAAAGTCTGATCGTTTTTAGTTTGTTGAAATCTTGATTTTAAAAAATGTTTCTGATTATCTTTCTGATTGGATGTCATGTTGAGATGGATTATGATGCTTGTTTCTGGACTTATGATGTTTTGTTATGTGATGAGAATTTGATCACAGAGAAGTTTTGTCTATTAAACTGTGTCTCTACAATGTTTAGAGTCTTATTTTTGTTTTACTTTTTGTCTTATTTCTGTTTTTTAAGAACCTATATTAATTAGTTGTGGTGCCACTAGGAAAAGAATTCAGTGCAAACCTAGAGGTCAAGGTCATTTGTAATGTTATGTTGAAGTTAGTTTAATTACATAAGCTGATCATTTACTGGTCTTTAATCTCTTAAGTGATAAAACACCAAAACAAGGTTCAATTGAAATTTTGTTAATGTTATTCGATAGTGACAGTACACTTCTCTTATTGTCACACAATGTAAGCAATTTCCCTTTGGATGTAGCATTCACTTAGTTTGGTTGTATCATCATCATCATCATCATCATCATCATCATCATCATCATCATAATTGCTCTCTGCCAACTCATTAGTGGCAATAGCTATTCAGAAAACATTTCCAGGCCTTTTTGTCCGATGTTAGTTTTCTTCCTTCAACAATTGTCAGTTGTTTTTCTTTCAGATCTTCTTTTATGTTGTCAACTCATTTTTTTCTGGGTCTGCATCTTCCTATTTTTACCTTCCTTGTTTGTGTTGAGTGCTTTTTTGGGAAGTCTCGAGCCGTCCATCCTGTTTACATGTCCAATTGTCCATACCATGTTAGCCTCCTTTTTCTGAGTTTGTCCATGGTTGTATACAGTACACTGTATGTAAACTCCTGTGTGTACAGTTTGTTCAATACTGAAGCATTGCTCACTTTGCACTCCAGTATTGCCCCAGATGTTGTTAGACTTCAGATGCAATTTGCCAATTTTTGTGAATTTATTATTTGCCAGATTTATTCAGTGAGTGTAGAAATCTTATTTTAGAGCTGAAAAAGACAAATCAATAAAACAAATTCTGTAAACCTTTTCTTTTGCTTTCTCTGATATTAATTTCTTGATGAATTTCAATAAACTTCCTGTAGAATTTGCCAAAATCTGAGCTTCTGCTCTAGGAAACCTAGCTCAGCTGAAGAGGTCGAGTCTTTGGAGGGTATGGTATTAGGCTATGGTTGTTTCTCTAGATTACCACTTCTTGGTAAGATCTATTTATATCATCTTTCCCATCGGAGATCACATAATTTGTCTGCACAGTTATTGTCATGGTTTTCAAGGTCTTTACTGTATTAGACACCTGCATCCAAAGGTCTTTCATATTCAAGCAGTTAGTGCACTGGTATCATAGACATCTAGACTGTTGTAACTTGCTTCTCTTTGCTATTACTGTCCTTTAGCTATAACAATGGGATTATGATTCTACTTTGGAGTAACCATTGGCTGATGCCAAGTGCATTACTAAAATGGCGCTATAGAAGCTTGTTTGTTAGTGAATTTGAAAGAGGTTTGTTATTTTTTGATCCACCTACTGCTATTGTACTTGGCGCTCCACAGTACGAGTGATTGACTGATTTGAAATGTCATGCAATCCTCGATCAGATGTAGTCAACTCATGTTTATGGAGGAATTTTGTTGAATAGATTGTGCATTTTAAAAAAGTAATGGAAATTCTTAGCTATGAATAGATATCATAGTGTTTGGACCATTGAAGAAAGGCTATCAGTCTTTAAGTTTGAAAAACAGAGTAAAATATTGTTTCCTAAGTAGACTTCATCATATAATTATTCTGTTAGCTTACTGTTGTTTTTGTTCTTAACAGATATATGTATTCTCTACTTGGCATGACAAATCCCCAATTACATTATGAAGCTCCATTAGAGGTGCAAATTACTTTTGGTGGTTGTTGTTGTGGATGGAGAAACAACAGTGGAGGCAAATGGGTGTTTGCTGATTTTTTTGTAATATGTAAATTGGCCTGAACCTATGCATCTACCATGTCTTTGCAGCAATTCCCATAATTGTTGTGTGTGTGTGTGTGTGTGTGTGTGTGTGTGTGTGTGTGTGTGAAATGATTTGTAATTGTTTGTGTTTCTGAAGGTATTTGAAAGATGAAGATATTACTTTAGGGAGTAGCTTTTTTAAAGTGAGATTTCCATTTTCTGCATTGCTTCCAGTTATAATTAAAATAATAATAACAATGGGATTTTGAGTGGTCAAGTAGGATTTCTCCTGTGTTGAAAACCATTGTCACTCGTACATCCCTCTGTTCCAACTTCTGTTTGTCCACTACAGCTGTTATCTCTTTGATTCTACAAAAAAACAAATTCACAGCAATCAACAACAAAACAGCACACATATTCAATTTCAGTTCTTTATAAATTTTTACTATAATCATTATCATAAATCAAGCCAACATACGAATACATACTCTGGTATCATTATTTCATTGTACGTATTCCTTCATGGCTGTAAAACCCAAAATTGGTTTTATACTGAGTAACAAGAGGAAGCAGTCACTGTGGAATCAAAGTAATTTTTAATTCATATAGAAAGACACAGCTGTTGGTTGGTTATGTATTGAGGCCCTTGGGTGTATATGTAATTAGTATAAACGATAAAGCAATTCTTGTGACAACAAAATAGTGTCTACCCTAGATTGAATCCACAGAGAGGAAAGAGTCTTAGAGTAAACACAACGGTTTGTAGAGACTGATTGCTTGCTCGACATTCGCTTGTACGTAGATGCTTTTTTCTGATTGCTGCTGTCCACATAATGCATCAGTGTAAGTGCCAAAGGAGACGTACTCAGCTGTGAATGGGCACCCAGTGTGCTTACCCTGTTGTAGGGCTAGACAGTGATGGACAGTCTGGCAACTGCGCCCCATACAGCTGATGCGGTGACAAATTGAAGGTGCTAGCCTTTCCGTTCTGCCAGCAGTTGATGCATACAGTTGAATGGAGTTGATGTTATTTGCAATTGGAGATCGTATGCCTGCTTTAGTCAGTGAATATTTTTGGTTGAAGGAGCTTGAATATCTTGTAACATTTCTTTAGCCTTAACATTGCTTTCACAGTTGAATCACATTGTCGTTAAGAAGCTGTGTTCATGTGAAAGAATGAAGGCTGTATTCAGGCATCCATTAGTGATGTGTTTTCTTGCCTTTTCCCCTTTAAAGAGCCTTTACTTATTGACAATGCTTTTAAAACAGAGATGCCAGTGACCATAAGACAATCATTTCGAAGAGTCAGACAAAACACTTAAACTTTTTTTTACTTGTTTTGCTTCCCATACATGCTTACAGCAGAACTTCGTTACAACGCACTTATCGGGTCTGTAAAATTTAGTATGTTGTATCCAATGCCATCCAATACTGTAGCACATCGCGTGAGGCCATGCATTGTGGTACATTATAACCAAGTCCGTTATAACAAAGTTCTACTATCTACAGATGAAAACACTGTTAGGCAGGTTTATGAAACTACAGTAAACCATTATTAATCTGGAGTTGGATAGCACACACCCATTGTATTTGGACTAGCTTAAACTGGATAGGTTCCTTCGGGCTCCGTTAGTCTAGATTTTCAGTTACCAGTAACTTCGGCTCATATACCCGGTATCCCAAGGTTTGTGTTAAGGGTTTTTAGTTATTTTCATCACTGGTCTGACTTCACTCTTGGAATAAATTTCAGTAGGAAATGACTGGAATTTTGGTAGGAAAAGCTACTGAAAATACATTTCTTTTGGTTGGAATGTGCTGCTAAATTTTTCTGAGAATTACTTCAGCTTTGGATTTGCAGTGGAGAGAAACACTCGAAGTGCGTGATGTAGTTAGGGAGTTTGGTCGTTATGCACACGCACACACATGCACATACAAACCATACTACAAGTTCCAGTTAAGTACCGTTTCAGTGTTTATTTTTGAAGCATCAACTTCATAGAAGTACTGCAAATGTAATTGCCGAGTCTTTTGCTTATGGAATGTTTATTTGAAACTGGGAGTTTGAACTTGTTAAATGAATTCCAATTGAGGGGTTAGAGTAAACATTACTTATAGAAATTCCTGACAGCCTGAATTGAAAATCTCTAGTGATAGTTCTGTGTGCACTATATCATCTATATGGCATATTGGCACCAGTTTTGGTTGTTCAATTCATACTTACAAAGTTACAATATTGCCTGCCTTCCGCTCTGTGGATAGTTTGTTGATTTTCAGAGCTGACCATTTGCAGATGTCATCCACCCATCTTCAATACATCCTTCCCTTGGATCTCTTCCCATCTGTGTATCCTTGAATAAGATCTTTTTCAAAGCAGGTGTCTTTATGCATGATCATGATCATCTTCATCATCATCATCATCATAATTGCTCTCTGCCAACTCATTAGTGGCAATAGCTATCCAGAAAACATTTCCAGGCCTTTTTGTCTGATGTTAGTTTTCTTCTCTCTGCAATTGTCAGTTTTTTTATGATATGACGATTAAAACTCATTTTCCTCCATTTTACAATATATGTAGGAGTCTTCTCTCCAATTCACTGTTCTTAAAACTTCCTCTTTGCTTTTGTGATTTGACCTTGAAATACATGATAAAATGCTTTGATAATTTTTCTACTGATGTCATCATTTGTCAAAGTCTATCATTTACACCAGGGGTGTCAAGAATTTTTGGGCGGCGGGCCAAATGACATGTCTTCCTTGTCCTTGCGGACCAAATGCATAAATGCTTGTCAATATTATATTCCAAAATCTGAGCTATCTAAAAATCTGAAGTAAAATGACGAAAACATTAAATGGTCATATACTCATTACATTATTTACATTGATTTGATTACAACCTATTGTTGTAACTATATATCTATATATGACAAAGCGTATTCTAGTCATGCCTAACAGAAGCAGTTACATTTCAAACTCTGTTAATGGTGAAGAACTGAAGATCAACTTGAAAACATATAAAGTTAGATGATGGCCGATGTAGATGGGGAAGCTGATGAGACGTGACATTGCTTATTTTTCACTAGTTTAGCAATGTCTGGTCTCAAAAATGCAGCCAAAGCTACTCTCAAATTTACCGAGGGTTTTGCTAACTAACACAAGTATGCTAGGAGAGTAGATGGCTGCATATATTGAATATAAGTACACGTATATAATTTGACCATTTGACAAAGAATAGATTTTTAAAAAGCCTGTGTATCGTGTGGTTTGAAATGGCTCGCCCTTTTCGTGGCATTTCAAACTCCCTAGCATAAAGTTGTGACACAATATATTGACAATTCTATAGAACGATTTGGCACAATGAAGATGGAAGCAAACGAAAATGTAGTTTTAATTCGTTTCATCACTCCTCTGAATTTTTGCATATAGCCAGTTTTAACAATAGTCCTTCCATAGGCTAACCATTTGTGGCATTTCGATCGCTCTAGAATAAAATTGAGGTGGAATATATTGATAATCCCGGAATGATTTGACGCATTAAAGATGGGGACACAAGAAAATGTGGTTTTAATTCGTTTCAAACTCCTCTGAATTTTTGCATATCTATAGCTTGCTGTAACAATAGTCCTTCCATAGGCTCACCATTTTGTGGCATTTCGAACGCTCTAGAATAAAATTGAGATGGAATATATTGGCAATGCCGGAATGATTTGAGGTACTAAAGATGGGGACACAAGAAAATGTGGTTATGGCACCGTATCTTTGTTGTTTGAATTTCAGATATGCAGATTTCTTATATATTAAAATTTCATCTGACTTTGGACCATGCTGCTATATGCAATTAAGAGCACAGGTGACTATTTCAGTAGCATAAGTTAAATGGTTTTATAATACAAAAAAATTGTTTAAATTAGTATTTATGTTTAAATTGTGCCATATGTTTAAATATTACATGTCCGTTTATATTTGCTTAGTCATGATTTTATCAATTAATTATGAAAACAGTGTAATAAAACAAATATATAGATACTGATAAATTTATTTGTTTTTCTTTGACCATATTTCTGGAATTTAGTGCAAGTTCAAAAATAATCAGGTGTAAGGTGAAAATAAAAGAGATTAAAGAAATAATTAGATTAATTTTTTAAAGCCTGGATCTTCTGTTATCGGGTATTTCATTGGAAATGTTTTATCTATTGAAATAGCAGAAGACCTGACTACCCGGTATTCTGCGGTCCTGATAGTGATGGTACAAGTTGCAGATTTTGCAGAGAGAATTTTGAAATACAAGGAGCTTATTAACAGTGCAGTCCTAAGAAAGAATGTCTGCAATTGAGTGCAAAGACCTGCACTGGTAGGTCCTCCAGATGCAATGAATTGAAAGATATCAAGTGAGATCACTTGCATACATGTGCCATGTCTTCTCCAGTTAGGGTCTTGTCATTTGGTCCAGATTGAAAGGAATGCCATCTTCATCAGCATCATCATGATCATCATTGTCAACACCATCTTCATGTTTGACTGAGGAAACTCACTGCTTGTTGTTCCTCTTTCATTCTTCAACTATTTCTCTTTAAAGCTGACCAATGTTCATGTAAGTAATTTCATATAATATATTTGTATTTTTCGATCAAATAAGCATCTCTGGATTGTATGTAGTATTTTGCAACTGTATTTTAGTGTTGATAGTAGAACTAGCTTATGGAGTAGTGGAATTGGTAAATGTTTAATTGGTGAGCAATATTATGTGGTTTCAAAAGTAACTCCTTTATGTTTAATTGGCAGAAGTTTCATGTCAGTGAAAGCAAGCAATACCAATACTTCCATAAACAATTCGATATTTTTATGATACCAAGATTAGATATGTCATACAATTGATGAAGTGTTTTTAGGGTAATTGGCAAGATACGGGTACTACTGCAGTTGGATAAACTATATATAGATGCCTGGTATTGTGTTCTTAATGCAGTTGG
Organism: Metaphire vulgaris; assembly: GCA_018105865.1. Lineage (NCBI taxonomy): Eukaryota > Metazoa > Annelida > Clitellata > Crassiclitellata > Megascolecidae > Metaphire > Metaphire vulgaris. The sequence continues at coordinate 679,444 of CM030867.1, read as the reverse complement.
CTTAGTACATTGAAACCCGCTTAATTGCATGGGTGCCGTGCAAGCCTTGCTTATGCGATTAACTGGGCTATGCGAATAACCGGATAATTAATTGTACGCACAAAACACTGGTTCGGGTTCTTATGTTGTTATGCAATTATGCGGGTTATGCAATTAAGTAGTATGTGATTAAGTGGGATCCACTGTATTATTGATGATTGCCATTGTGGATAAGAAGTGATGTTGCACTGATACTCATGATGTTCAATTGTGATGTATAACGTTGTATTCGTAAGTATGTCAAACTGCTGTTTAGCATCCAGAACCAATGTGTATATGATGCCGTTGTATGGTGTATAATATTTGTACATGTATATGATTCTGATACTGTAAGTGTAAGTTATCATAGATATTTTGCTAGATGCTTTTGTTGATTCATTAATTTAATGGAATAGAATTGTGTGTTATAATCAACAATAGTTAGACATACTGGAATCATTCATACTGGTAAGCATGTGTGATATTTGTCTTATGTTATCACAGAGGCACAGTATGGAGTAGTGGTTGGGTTCTTGCAACGCAACTGGTGGGTAGTGGGTTCAAGACTTACCCTACCCACTGCACAGCAATCTTGGACAAGTTGCTCAACCCCTGATTGTAAAAGGCAACGGGAAACACCCTCACTATGTCATCCCATGTAGTGTAAAAGTAGAGGCCAATTGGGCAGAAAATCATCATCATCATCATCATCATCATCATCATTATCATCATCATCATCATCATCATCATCATCATCATCATCATCATCATCAAGGGTTGAATTAAGTCTGAACTCAAATGACCTTTGCCCTGTTTGTTTTTGTCTTGCCATCTGCATGGTTATCAGTGAACTCAAACTTATTTGATCATCAACAAAATAAACTTCAGTCTTCACTTCCTTTGACCAATGACCATTTGGCCTAATCTCTGCTGGTAAAAATCATTCCTTGGTAAACATATTCCATCAACATGGTTCCTTTAAGTACCGTTGCTTTCAACTTTATCTGCATACCGGTAATTGTATGTACCGCACTTTGTATACTTGGGATATATGAGTACCTGGTACCAGTAGTTTATCCGGCATCTTAGGCGGCATGCATTTTATTATACAGGCTTTTAAAATTCTATTCCAGTTTCAAGATAAACACATTTTACTGAAGCAATTTGAGGGGTGTTTTTATAATCACTTCAAAGGGCCGTCCATAAAGTTCGTCATGCTCGAGAGGGCGGGAGTCTAAGAAACTGACAGTTTTGTGACAGGGGAGGGGTAAGGATCACTGTGACGTCACACTTTCAGTACTAATAAAACCAGAAATACGTGGTTATATTTTATCTTCTCGTCTGATGGATATATTGGAACAGTGGTGGTCAGTGGTGTATAGTAATTATGTTATGCTAGTAACGTGGAATTTTAAATCCCAATTACATTTGTTGTCATTCCCGGATGTTGAATATCTCTATGTTTTGCTGCTGAAAATTAAATGAGAAACTCTTTATATTTTAAATAGAAAACCTGATTGACGTAAGTTATGAACGCTGTTTTAAGGGGAGTCCGAGATTTTGTGACGGAGAGGGGTCGAAAACTATTTTTAAAAATTGCATGACGTACTTTATGGACGCCCCCTGGTACAATCTTGTGTTTGCTGCGTCCATAGCCAATTTGGTTATTGATCAGTACGTGTTGGACTAAATCACGTGTCACTTACCCACTCAACATGGCACTTAGGTTGAGATTTGTGTGTGTTAATTGCCCAAAGGCTATTGGGGTTAGAATTTTATTGCTAGTGATCAATTGCTTGGTCATGGACTACTAAATGTAATAAGTCTGTGGCTTAGTGTTGAGACATTTGGCCTTTATGGCTGTGGTTATCTGCTAATGTAGTAGAGATTGTCTGGTGGGTGGGCACGTTTGGTTTATACGGTCATTTAATTGAATTGGTTCCAAGATGGCGCCAAGGTGTATCAAATCAAGATTGGTGATGAATAGGTGAGCTATTTCCTCTGACCCTTTGTTATTGGGGGACAAGGTGGCCGTTAGTACTGACTCTACCGGGTACTTAGACAAAACACTTATATAACAACAAGTGCAAATTGTTCAAAAGAGGGTGGAACCAAAGGAAGAAATTTTTTAGTGCAAGAATTTCGGACAAAGGGAACCGGCAATAACAGTTGAAACAATAAACGGATTCTAAAGATATGGAGGAAAACTGGGCTATTAAATGTTAAGCTTATACTTGGCCGCCTAAACCACTTGAAAATCACGTTATTATTTAATATTGTGTTAGCTTCCACCGTTAAACCTCAGAGATAATACCAATTTACCTGCAATTACCTGTCACAAACGAGTGCTGAATCAGCATTTTTGACGTCAGCATTTTAAAGTGGAGGATGTTAACAATGATCTATCAATTGAATTCAGAATTCCTTAAGAGACAAATATAATTGCTAATAAACTTTGAACACCTGTTGCTTATTATGACATACCACTGACCCAGGGAGGCGGGGTTATCGATAGATGGAATTGGAAAGGGAGAGTTGTTTGGAGGCTGTTTCAACTACACTGAATGTCAGTGACTCAGTGGGTTATTGTTCATCTGGATACTCAGGGCTGGAATAAATGAGGGGGGCGAAGCCAATGGCTGGTTTCTAAAATATTTTGTGTGCAGAAATTTAGATTCGTTGTTTGGAATTACATAATCAGTCGCTTCCTTATTTCTTATAATGTTCTCCATTTGGGGGTAAATCCAGCGGCCTACCTAAGGGGGCGGTGCGCCCCGGGGCGACACAAGGAGGGGCGATAGTTATTTTCCGGCCGATAACAACTCACTGAGGATGATGATTTCGCCGAGTATTAATTTCCGCTAAGAATTTTGATTAAATTTACTGATGACTGTCAAGGCACCAGGTGGGCCCCCACGTCACTCGGTAAATCTCTTGTACACAGTTTTGTATTGAGGCTTGAAAAGTGAAAACAGTTCTCAAATAGGCTAATGTCCTTTGGCAGTTTGTCATCTTGAGTGCAATACAGGAGACATTCATTATAACGTACTTAGCGGTCTGTAAAATTTAATACGTTTATATCCTGACCCAATACGGTAGTGCCCCACACGGGACCGTAAATTGCGATACGTTTCAACCGAATATGCGTTATAACCGAGTCCGTTATAACGAAGTTCTACTGTAATGGTTGCTTATTTGGCTTCTGTTATTGTTGCTCAATGTGTTGGTGGTTTGTTGTGCTTTACATCCGTGTTTCTGCAGTTGATTATGGGCTGATGACAACTGCTCTGGGCTTCTGATGTACCTTGATACCGACTGAAATGGTATGATACCATTGGCCTCATCGGAAGGTTGCTGGTGTAAGGTTGTTATGAGTTCTTGTGGTCTTCTTTGATTGGTTCATTTTGGTTCAAAACTACTTAAGCTTTTGACCTATTGATCATCATCATCGTCGTCGTCATCATCGTCGTCGTCATCATAATCACCATTAAAAAAACTTTGTCATGTTAATCTCCAGTTCTTTAAAGTTCTTTTGTTTATTCCCACTCTACCTCCCCTCAAACCACCCAAAGGTTTTGCACAAATTCCACGGTCGGTCCCAGCCAGAATAGGGGGGCCGGACCCCGTGGCTACACCAATGATAATCCTCATCATCACCTTTTGCTTTCCGTTTGCAAATGAATTAAATGATAGTTTTTTGTAGTCTTTTCTAAGATTCTATATTGAAATCTATGTGATGAATGGTATCGTTTTAGGTGTTACAATTGAGATTCTATTGTCAGAATACCGGTAATAATAATAATAATAATAATAATAATAATAATAATAATAATAATAATAATAATAATAATAATAGTATCCATCAGTTTTGAAGTGATAAAGTGAAATTTAGAAAAGACTTGTTTGATTATATTTCCTCTATTCTAGAATCAGCATTCTGTGCAGAATCTGTCGTCTTGCTTATTTTGATTGCTGAAGCTCCCAGCAACTATAACGTAGTAACAGTGAATTCCATGATTTCAGATGCATTACTAAAATGGCGCTATAGAAGTTCAGTAATAATAATAATAATTCCAAGTTCTACCTCGGTGATCTGAGTTAAATGAAAAATCGATGTTTCCGTGTTTTCAGATATCAGAAATTCGAGTTCACAGTTGTTTATCGGAAGATGTGCATGACGCCATGCTTTTCAGTCTCTGGTAATTTTCATCTGTCCTTGTATTTGTATCTTCTCCCTTTAGCCTAAATAGCAATTGGATTGAGTATATCTTCATTTGGCGAATTCGGCGACGCATGAGAACAGGGGGATACGTTCAGTTGGGTCGTAACTTTGGCCTCGATAGATTCCATGTACTTATTGTTAACTGTTCAGGTGTTTTTGAGCAGAGACGTTTAAATGCGTATAGATTTAGACCGTGCTATTTCCTGGGTCACTTATGTGTCTCGACCAGCCCTTCCACAATTGTATACTATAAGACAGCGGCAGCCAGTGCAGGAGCTGAAAATATTATTTTTAGTCATTCACGCCACCTGTTTTCGAATATTTTGGCGTGGAACTATCGCTGCTTGTTTTGTCAATCAATTGTTTGATCGGAAACTTGCAAATCTTAGTCTTCAAATTTAAATTCAAATGGAATCGGACAATTGACACTTTTAGAGCTATCAGTGTGTCTTGTGTTCTGACGCGTTTGTGAAATATTTAGTGAAAGTAGGCCTAATCCCTTTACGGTCCCTCTTAAACCGCTTGGCGGTTCCCCATAGGACCGCGGACCCCAGTTAGAGAACACTGCTTTATAGGCCTGTGTATGGGCTCTCGTGCATGGTCTTAGGCCATTTCACACATAGCGCCTCTTTCTCGTTGCGTGGATAATTAATTACATAAAGCAGGAATTACCTAATAGCCGAACGTTTGACGAATGGTTCGTGCTAACCGCAATGGTTCCACACCACTTCTGCACTTGGGACAGGAGTGAGCAGCCCGTTAGACTTGAAGTGCACTTTTCTCGACGCTTCGTCAAGTGAGATGTCACCGATTTGCAATCGTGGATAATTAGCGCACAAACTCAAATTTCGTAACGACCAATGTATTTGTATACATTGCAAATACATTGCATATAGGTAACGATATATAGGTAACGATAATTAGCAGCGTTTTAAAACATCAACGTATCCTTAACCCCTTAACTGGGGATCTTGGATATATCCGTCCATTTTACATTGAGTTACAGTTAAATACACGGTTAAGGGGTTAAGTACCGTATTTGCGTTAATGTTTCTCTATTCGCCGACGCATTGCCCAGAAAAATCAATCGTTTGAAGAGAAATATTTCACTCGATTCGACGGTTTTCCATCGCCTCCAGTGGCGCCAACTGTCTCGCCTTTTGGCACAGGAACCGACAGAAAATGAATTTCGCCCCGGCGCCTTGATAAGACCCCGTCATGACGTATGTTCACCCTGGTAGGTCCCCCCTTGTTGTCGACGGGTGCCGGGGGGCCTGCGGGTGATTAGAGCGGACGTTGCGATAGTGTTATCTTGCGAAATGGTCCGACCTCGAGTTCAGATTTGTATTCGACAAGATCATATAAGTTTACAAATTGTCTATTTAACGATACCGGACATTTGCTCTCTGAGCCGATTGTGGGCCTATATGTCCAACAAAGATGTATACTCGAGATACATAAAATATGAATAGATTCAACACAGACAGTTTTCATGAATCACTGAGGGCAGGGGCGGTTCCACGTTGGGGATGCATCCCCCACCGGCCCACCAAAAATGCGTCTTCAATGGAATATGATCGTCTAAACGGATTACAGCCTTGATGTATATGTATAGCCACAAAGACATGTACATATTCATAGACAATGTCGTTGGCTTTTATACATTGTCAATTCTGAACGTTACATTTTATGAATCAAATCTACAGATTTCTTCTAAACCGTTTACATATAATTCCTTTGCCAATTGGCGGGATCTTCACAGAAATTCATTGCATCCCCCACCAAAAGTTCTTGGAAGTTGAAACTGCCACTGCCTGATGGTATACATTTAAGCCATCGCAGCTGCTCGGTTATTCACCGAAGAGGGTTCGATCTTGGAAGAAGAAACAAGAGGCGTCGACGAATCGATTGTACACAGACAGACGCAGTGGCGGCTCCAGGACTTGGCAAGCGGGGGTGACAACTTCTAAGCATGGAGCCAATATTTTTCACAAATCAGCTCATAGAGGAAGAATATCACACTCGACGGGGGGAGTCAGGCATTTGAAAGGGACCACGGCTCCCCTCCGTGGGGCCGCCGCCGCCGCCTCTGCATAAACGATCGAAAGAACAGAGGCGCCTAGTTGGCGTTCATGTACTTCCGTTTGAATTCCGCTTCGTAACCGATTTTCAGATTGTCGATTATGAAGGCAAAGAGGGCGGCCCACGCCCCGGCCGTCTCCTCCGTGTACGCGTCCTTCAGCTCCTGCTTCCAGACGCTGGTTATCGCCCGCGTGAAGACGTCGAAGTAGTCCGGAAGGAAGCCTTCGATGGTCACGTGTTTCCGGCCGAGACGGACCAGGCGCTGGGCTCCGCTCGACCCGGTGTCAAGGTCAAGGCCGTCGACGACGGAGGCGATGACGTGCATGAAGCGCCTCGCCTGTTCGACGAACTGCGGGTGTCTGATGAGGCGGTCGCCCCAGGCGTCTCGGAAGGGAAACATGCGCTTGACGGAAGGCCGGAACTCGAAGATTCGCAGAAACACCTAAGAAAACGTACGTCAGGTATACAGTATATAGAACATCGTTATACAGTGTATAGCGTACTTACAGTATTATCATGGAGAGGGGGGCGGTGGACCCGGGCATCCATCAGGTGGAACCCCGTGGGGGGGGCATCCAAATTGACTTGGCGACCTTTTTTGCGAGTCATCACTTTTTCAAGGTCGCGAGGGGCATCCAGATTGAATTGACCCCAGGCACCACACCACCTTGGCGCGCCACTGGGTACTTAGTAAGTTAGTCTGTAAAATTGAGTAGGACTAAGTTATATTCGAGGTACGTTTCCATCCAATACGAATAGCGCATCACACGGGACCAGTGGCGGCTTCACCGGGGGGCCAGAGGGCCCGTGCCACCCCCCTATTGAGTGCCTGACCTCCCCCCGTGGCCCCCAGTTGGGACCCTATACTTAATGCTACACACATTAAACAACAAATGGTTGGCCCTCCATGATTAGAAGTTGCCACCCAAACGGCCCCCCCCCCACTTGCCAAATCCTAGAGCCGCCACTGCACGGGACACAGGATCATCGCAACTGGCCTACGTCATAACTGAGTACATTCAAATGGCAACAAAGTCGATCGAGAGATGAGCCTTATCTTAAGATAACCGGTTCCTTGTATCACAGCTTTTATTGACGACAAAAATATTAAAACTTCGATTGACATTATAGCCTATGAAAGGACCAGTGTTGTAAAGTATTTAAATACTTTAGTATTTAAATACTATTTAAATACTTTGTCCAGTATTTAAGAAAGTATTGAAATACCCATCCAAAATTAAGTATTTAAATAGTATTTAAATACCATAGAGTATTTGGATGTATTTAAGAAATTTAAATACTTTTGATCTATTGCAATTTTCACTTGCAAGACTTTCTAATGCTTTTGATAGACTGTTCATTGTTACATTTTCTTTACTGATGGTTTTAGATGGTTGAACATTATGTAGACCTACAGTACATTGACATTGTTAGAAATAATTATAATTAACATTTTTACACAAAAATACGGTTGTGGCGAATCATGTGTCAAATACATTATCAAGTATTTTAAAAAGTATTTAAAACTTATTTGCCAGTATTTAAATACTTACCCTGGTATTTGGGTATTTAAATACTACGGTATTTAAATACTACATGAGAACCAAGTATTTATGAAAGTATTTCAATACTTCAGTGAAGTATTTATTACAACACTGGAAAGGACTATTGATGCAGTAGGTCAATTTCGCATCAGTGAACCATAACTGAATTTTAGCTCATCATAAAGTTTCGAGCGTAGAGCCGCTTGATTGCAGTGACAGCAGTAAGTAATTAAGCCAATAATTATTCAGTCTCAAATTTCTCAGACACAGAAAGCTGTGGCGGTCCGCATGAATAGTCCTCGCGGTCCTGATTGCGGGCCGCGGGCCGCGGTTTGCGTACCTCTGGACTAAGGCAATGAGTTCCGGAGAATTAAACCCATTTTCAAATACGAGCAAACTACGGGAGGACTGGTTCTGGTAAAAGAATCGACTCGTTGCTAAGAAAACCAAGTCCTGGAAACAGCCTTTACCTGGAAAAATTGCAGGATTGGCCTCTATCAGAGGACGTGTGCAGAGATATATATATATATATATATATATATATATATATATATAGAGAGAGAGAGAGAGAGAGAGAGAGAGAGAGAGAGAGAGAGAGAGAGAGAGAGGACATGGCAAACAGAGACTGCTGGGTGGAATGACCGAAAGCCACTAACAGACTTGTTATCTTCCGTCATCCAGATGCGTTATTTTTAAGGCAATTCAAGTTCGCATTTATTTAAAACTGCGAAACAGACAACGACGACCAAACTATCTGGGCGCCAGTTTGGATTAACTCCCGACTATTAGATTACGTTAATTTTTATTTAGCGAAGATAAAACCTCAATTTTCTCGCTTAAAATTCCGACGAAGTGTACTGTCGATGTAATAAATGTTTGAGCAGAGGTGGTTCCACGGAAGGGGCGACCCCTCTCCTAATTGAATGCCTCGACCATATACATTAGTGTTTACGTGAAGTTAGCGTGATTTAAAGTGTCGGAGGAGGAGGAGGCATTACTGTCTTCGTGAACGCCACTAGGGGCGCTAACGGGGCTTGAACCCGCTCCGTCAGCACGCCGCTCCAGCGCGTAACCCACTCTGCCATCTTCCGCCCCTCATTCTAAACAACGAGGCTTGTCTAGGTTTATGAAAAATAGTTGCCACCCCAAAGGCCTCCCACTTGCCAAATCCTGGCGCCGCCACTATGCATGTGAACGATTTTTAAAAATGAGAGTAGGTAATTCGAGTGGAATCAGTGGGAAAATGTTCCTTCCGCAGCGATAGCTTATGATCTTGTTTATCTGGAAAGAGATTTTTGATTTGAAAGAAGATATACAACTATGCTTATCTGTCTGTGTGTGTGTGTCTGTGAGTGTCTGTGTGTGAGGTGACTTGGATCAGTGTTCTTGTGAACGGTACGGTGCACTGAACTCTGCTTTGGGGGAGGAGGGGGCTAGTCGTCTCAATTTTCACTCTGCGGTCTGTAGTGAGATCAAATATTAAGCTATTCACGAAGTAAAATATTCAGCTGATAGATAAAACATTCCTTTACATACAATAAAAGGAAATATGGAACATATTTATGTTTTTAGTATTTATTAGAATTCTCTAAGAGCAGACCGGTCGGAATGTGACGTCTTGCTCCATCCCCGGGCATGTTGTCTCATAGCATGAGGTATGTTGTCACATGGTTAAATGATGAAACTGTCAACAAAGTGTTGTAGACATAGTAGCTATTACTAGGTGCTGCTTTCTATTCTATTCTTTTCTATTCTACATGACGATTTATATAGCGCAGTAGCATAGCGAGGGCCAAAATCAAGAGCGCTTTACATGGAACAATCGTACGACGAGTTGAAAAGGTGCGTTTTAAGTTTAGTGGCAAATGACTCGAAGGAAGTGTCTGCGGTCACTGAGTCGGGCAGCGAATTCCATAGGAGGGGGTTGCCTCGTGTGACGGACCTCTCTCCGAACTTCGCGGTCTTTATTGCAAATCGAAGTATACAGAGTCCTTGACCTACTCAATGCCAGAACCAAATCTGCACAACAATAGTTGACCATTTTTCGTGGCATTCAGAGGAGTTTGAAATGAATTAAAGCCACATTTTCTTGTGTCCCCATCCTTAATGCGTCAAATCATTCCGGGATTGTCAATATATTCCTTCTCAATTTTATTCTAGAGCGTTCGAAATGTCACAAAATGGTTAGCCTATGGAAGGACTATTGTTAAAGCTGGCTATATGCAAAAATTCAGAGGAGTGATGTAACGAATTAAAACTACATTTTCGTTTGCTTCCATCTTCATTGTGCCAAATCGTTCTATAGAATTGTCAATATATTGTGTCACAACTTTATGCTAGAGAGTTTGAAATGCCACGAAAAGGGCGAGCCATTTCAAGCCACACGATACACAGTCTTTTTATTCTTCGTCAAATGGTCAAATTATATACGTGTACAGTGTACTTCTATTCAATATATGCAGCCATCTACTCTCCTAGCATACTTGTGTTAGTTAGCAAAACCCTCGGTAAATTCTAAGGTAGCTTTGGCTGCATTTTTGAGACCAGACACTGCTAAACGAGTGAAAAATAAGCAATGTCGTCTCATCAGCTTCCCCATCTACATCGGCCATCATCTAACTTTATATGTTGTCAAGTTGATCTTCAGTTCTTCGCCATTAACAGAGTTTGAAATGTAACTGCTACTGTTAGGCATGACTAGAATACGGTTTGTCATATATAGTTACAACAATAGGTTGTAATCAAATCAATGTAAATAATGTAATGAATCATTTAATGTTTTCGTCATTTTACTTCAGATTTTTAGATAGCTCAGATTTTGGAATATAATATTAAAATTAATATAGAATATACTGATTATTCTAGTAGGGTTTGATGCAATGCAGATAGAGACACAAGAAAATGTGGATAAAACTCGTTTCAACACTCTTCTGAATAATTTTTGCATATCTATATCCTTCTGTAGCAATAGTCCTTACACAGTCCAATGTCAAAAATGGTATCAATTTCATAATATTTTTGTGGTCTATAAAACCTGTGATACAAAAAACCAGCTATCTTAAGAACCCTCTTATCTTTCGATCGACGTTGTAGACATTTGCAGAGAATAGATTTCTGAATGACTTTATAATGTCGATTGAAATAGTTGACCATTTTTCGTGGCATTTATAACGCTCTAGAATAAAACTGAGACAGGATATACTGATTATTCTAATACGGTTTGATGCAATGTAGATTGAGGCACAAGAAAATGTGGTTTTAATTCGTTTCATCACTCTTGTGATTTTTTTCATGGGCTAAGGCAGTGGACCTAATATATTTATATTATGCCAAAACTTTTGATAAAGTGCCTCTCATAAGGCTGGCTGCCAAGCTGAAGTCTTGTGGAATAAGGGGGAATATTCTCAGATGGATTCAAAATTGGTTGAAGGGAAGAAGACAGAAGGTTGGCTTTAGGGGAGGCCATTCGCAATGGGCAAGAGTTATTAGTGGAGTTCCTCAGGCTCAGTGCTTGGGCCATTGCTTTTTCAATATATATATATATATATATATATATATATATATGTGTGTGTGTGTGTGTGTGTGTGTGTGTGTGTGTGTGATGATATCGATAAAGTATTACTATCCTAAATTTAAAAGTTTGCTGATGATACAAAGAATGTGCTGAAATATTGACTCTGGGGATGATGCTAAAATTTTACAGAAAGGTATACGAAGGTAAAGGTAGTCCCATACTCGATTCCGAGCGTTGGGGCCGGTGCTGATCTCCGGTTACTAGGCAAGCAGCAACGCAGGTGGCTTGCGCCATTAATCTAAAGTAGGTTGCCATTACTTTCTCTAGACCTACGTTTTACCATTCGCAGCTTAACGCTGCTACCAATTTATCGACGCCTAAGCGATGAACGGCTTGGTTGACCGTCGGCACCACGACTAGATCCCGGAATGGTCACCCATCCAAGTACTAACCGCGCTCGACGTTGCTTAACTTCGGTGTTCTGACGGGAACCGATCGCACAGCGATAAGTAGGCCGGAGATTTACAGAAAGATCTAAGGAAATTGTTTCGGTGGTCTATGGATTGGCAGGTGCTTTTCCATATTGCTAAATGTTTTGCAATGCATGTTGGGAAATCTAATAATGGTAATAAATATTCTTTAAGGGGAAAGGTTCTAACCACAACAGAAAAAGAAAGAGACTTGGGGGGGGGTAATGATCCATAGAAGTATGAATCCATCTCAACAATGTATGGAAGCAGCAAAAAATGGAAACCAAATGTTGGGAATGATGAAAAGGACAATAGTGAGCCGTGACAAAGAGATAATCATTAAACTTTATAAGTCATTAGTAAGGCCTCATCTAGAATACTGTGTTCAGGCATGGAATCCATTCTTGAAAAAAGATATAGAGCTGTTAGAAAAAGTGCAAAGACGAGCAACAAAGATGGTCAATGGATGTCATAATTTAGGCTAAGAAAAAAGACTTCAATATTGTGGATTAACAACATTAGAAAGGAGAAGAGAGAGAGGGGATTTGATAGAAACATACAAAATAATGACTGGGAAAGTAGATGTGCCATATGATCAATTCTTTACATTGGCACACTATAGCAGCACAAGAGGCCACAAATGCAAATTGTTTATTAAGCAGAGGGTGGATCCAACAAAGAAAATTTTGCTTATTGCAAGGGTTGTGGACAGTTTGACTTGCTTAGTCTCCTAAACCACTTTAAATCACATTATTATTATTATTATTATTATTATTATTATTATTATTATTATTATTATTATTATTATTATTATGTGGGAGTGACAGTTGAAACAGTAAACGGATTCAAAGGCTATCTCGAAAAACCAGGTTAGACCTATTATAGAATGTGGAGAGATACTACAGTGGTTTTCACACAGGCTTACCGGTCATAGCCTCCTAAGCCACTTTAATTCACATTTTTATTTATTATTATTATTTTTTATTATTAATTGATCAAGGTGTGTTCGTTACCTGTTTCCCGACTGCTGTCAGGTTTGGCAGAAGCCGGAGCCACGACGACCGGATGTTGTCCAGCTGGGCTTCGGTGAGGGAGAGGTCCTCGAAGACCTCTTCTGGTCGGTCTTCGTCGTCGACGGGTGCTGCCGGCGCCGGCAGCGTGGTCGTGGTGTGATGGGGGCAGTCGCTCCGGATTATATCCAGTTCGTTGCAGTCCTTACACGGATCGCCGACCGACGACACGGAGCAGCCCATTCTGGGTCGGATCCCAACCTGTCAGAGGCGCTGCGCGATGGGCATACGACGATCAACGGATGGGATAAGGGTTTAAATATCCCGCCGTCAAGGCACAGTTTCACCGCGGCCAAACGTTTAATGCACGGCTGGAATTATACTTCAACAGACTGCGATACACGTTGCTCTTGAAATGCCCTTTAGGAAATATAATATATTCTGGCTTTTAATAATTAATCCAAGCTCTTTCGCTCGTTTTCTTCTTCTTCTTCTTCTGAATTCGCGTCTTTCGTCAGAATATATCGTGGTTTTTTTCCGCAATTGAAAGAGGGGCTCGTTACCTCCATTCGACTGGCCTCTGACCGGTTCTTGCCCCGGGGCCGATCGACCGCAGAGGGCCCTTCGCTTGCTCGCCTCGGTCGCTGCGACGAGCACCGGGTGCGGTGCGTCGCTCTTGGAGAGCCATGCCAAGCGACGTCTCCATGCATCCATTCGTGCCGTTATCCAGACGTTGTTTAGCTGACATGCGGTAGATACGGCAGGCCCTGGAGGAGGAAGGGAACGAGGGAAGAGGGTTGCATGGAGGGAGGGGATAGGGAAGGGAAGGGAGCGTGCCTCAGGTGGTTAATCAAGGTGGCAACGGTTCGAGTCGTCAGACCCGAATTTACTCAAATAGAGGTATACCATAGGAGTATAGGATATCACCGGAATTTACCGGTCGATTGGATAAGTGAGTAAGGAAGTAGGAGGGCATTTCTCATTTCTATAGCGCTGCCCGAAAGCTTGGCGCAGTGCACCAGCTTATTCACGAGCGCTCAATCTGCATGGGTGAAATCCATAGTGCGTAATCCGTAGTCCGTGGTGGTCAAGGTTGTAGATCCAGATAGACAAAACATACTGGTTCTCGCACGGGTCAGAACCCCCTTCTGAACCATGTTAAATCTTGTTGTTATTATAATAAGAATTTTTATTTAAAATCTTCATATTTGAAACGCTCTCTTTCCCGTCGCACGATAATGCGATGGTTTGTCTGTCTGACTGAAGGGGCGGAAGAAGGCAGAGTGGGTTACGTGCTGGAGCGTCAGGCTGACGGAGCAGGTTCAAGCCCCGTTAGTGCCCCTAGTGGCTTTCACACAGGCAGTAATGCCTTCTAAGCCACTTTAAATCATGCTAAGGTGACTTTCAATCGTCGTAATCTTCCGATTAATAAGTTTTGTTGACGATAGAAACGTTTAGGAATGAGCGGTCAAAAGTGTTATAAGAATTTCTGTTTTAAAATTGGGCCTATGTCCAGTGGCGGCGTCAGGTTGTGAACTGAGGCAGGCCCTGTCTTATGCCTATATGTATGTGCCTGGCGCCGCCATTGTCTGCCTAATTTCGAGTCTATTTTTATTATCGAAGTGTGAATGCCGTGATATTCATCTTCGTTACGCCTATTCTTAAGAACGCCTTCAAAGACATCTGGTGACCGGGACGAAGTGGGTGGGGTGGGGTGGGTGGCGTCGAGAGCAGGGATATTTCTAGGATTGTGAATTTGGGGGTGGTGTCGATTTCAGATTAGGGGGGTGTCCGGAGCTAATTAGTATGCATTTTGTATGCATACCATTGTCACATTACCAATTTTTATTTTTTGGGGGGTGTCGACCTCAAATTGGGGGCTGTTGGGGGATGTTAGGGGGTGTAAAAATATCCCTGATCGAGAGGATCATGGTTTTCATCGAATAGAAGTCTGCTTTTCCATTAACAGCTAAACCGATTGTGTTAGACAATGGAGTACGACCAAATCTTGACGAGGAAAATATGACTGTACTTTTACTGGGAATTTTCTTGTGGGCCAACTTCTGTACGTTCCTTCGCACGATGTCTTGCGCTGATCGGCGCTATATGAGTTATGCATTGATTTTCGTGATTTTGTCTCATTAATATAAATGCATTGATTAATTATTAATTAATAGCTATTAATAGCTAATATATGTATGCTAATAATTTTAACAAGCGGCTCGCGGTTCATTACCTCCCCCCCTCCGGACCCCACCCATCGGAATTTTCTTTTCCTGGACGACTGATTCTGAGCAGTATTTTGATAACTTTAATTTTCCTTGGTCTTAATATGCAGGCTGCATGCATGTCTTCTTTTCGGCTGCTGTATATTACATGACAGATCTTATAGCCGATCTAACAGCGTGATTGCGGGGGGGGGCAGTGCCAGTGTTTAATCTAGACTCCTGGACTCCGGGGGAAACTGATAAAGCCGGGGGGGACTGACAAAACTGGGGGAATTCTGCTAGGGGCCGCTGTTAGTCCATGTAGTATTCCAAAATTTCCGGGAGGAATTTGACATTTCCGAGGGGAGGGCACCCCCACCCCCGGAAACGACCTAGATTAAACACTGGGCAGTGCCTCTTAAATGGGTTAAGAAAATCTAAAAGAAAGAATTGCTGTTGACACTAAGTGCAATATTAGAACTCAATTAATGCTAACGAAATAATGATTAAGCACATCTTATAGGCATGTATACCATGAAATATAATCCTAGAATTGTGCTTCTATATACTGTGGGTTAAGCAACTGATCCTTCACTTAGATTAGAAAAACTCACGGGCGTTCGGAGGGGGGCGCAGCTGCACCCCATGGAGAAATTGTGAAGTTATGAAAAAAGTAAAATTGTTAAAGAAGTAGGCCTAACCTATAGTAGCCTACTATGTTAAAATATGAATTTATATAAGAATCCGATTGACCTTCTTGTATAGGGCTAAATAGACATTGACGGTCTTCTAAAGTATACTTTATGTTTCTTTCGTCGCATGACCCTGTCTTGTTTTCGCCCCATGGAAAAGTTTCTGTGGACGCCCATGGAAAAACTGTGAATTCTCGTGAGAAAATGTCGCCCGAGATTCCAGATTCATGTAACGCCATTCCCTTAATTTCGAAAAATTCAGGCATTTCAATGGCGACCAGTATTTTACGGACAAGTCAAAGACAGAATTATTGATTCTCGGCATTTTTCACAGGATGTGATATGCTCTCTGCCCTTTTAAATGGGGGGGGGGTGAATTGGATACCAGTGCTGAAATATTGTTCAAATTACTAATTAGACTATATATGCTGAACATGTACAGGGTGGCGGAAAAATTCGGATTAGTCACATTTAGGTTTGCATTTAATATAGTCCGGTTTTTTCGCCACCCTGTACCCTGTATATAATTACTAAGAGTTACGACGCTATATAGACGTGTGTATAGTTTAGATCGCTGAGTGTCGCTCGCTGCATTGTTCATTGGGAGATTGTTCCACTTTGTTTCGTCGCTCTTGCCTTTGTCTGCCAAGGGCTTCCAGAGACCTTGGTATCAGAGTCGAAGCTCGGATCAACTGTGGAGACAATCTGTGAAGAAATATGTCCCCGGTCAGGGGCTCGACCCACGATGAGGGGGCGAGTCCTGAAAAGCACGACAACCAAGACCTATCTAATATAAGTAAAGTAAGTAAAGTAAAATCTCGTAAATTTATATAGCGCTTTGGAAAGTAGTACAGTAGTAGCTGCTTATTCTTACGTGCTTAATCTTTCTTGAAATAGCTATAGGCAAGGTGGGTTGTCGACAGGGAATAGGACAGTGCATGTATCCATGATGTATATAGGTATTATATATATATATATATATATATATATATATATATATATATATATATATATATATATATATATATATATATACTGTAGGTATATTGTATATCAGTATTGTAATGTAATATATATATATATATATATATATATATTTTATATATAAAAATATATTTGTATTTATATATATTGTATTTATTTGTATTTATATATATATTTTTTGCTATATATATAGCAGCAGCGGCAGTAGTAGTAGTAGTAGTAGTAGTTAGTAGTAGTAGTAGTAGTAGTAGTAGTATGGTGTAGGAGTCGTAGTAATAGTAGTATGGTGTAGTAAGTAGTAATAGTAATAACAGTAGTAGGCCTAGTTTTAGTATTTAGTTGGAGTGGTAGTTGCTGTAATCGTTGCAGTTTTGGAATTGCAGTTTCATTTCGCCAGTTCTAATGAATGAAATTATTAACCAATGGTAATCAAACCTAATCCATGAAAAGATTGGAACAGTTTCTTTGGTTGTCATATTGATTGGCTGATCAATCATTAGAGAGAGACGATTGACTGATGTACATAGCACTGATTGACTTGGCACTCGACCGAAGCAGCAACCGTCGTGACAATTTCACTCACAAAACTCGACGAACAAATCAGATTTTGTTAACATCGTCACCTTCGGACCTTCATTGACATGTCAGCGTTGTTAAAGCGCTTTTGATTTTGGCATTTAACTATGTTACGGCGCTGTATAAATTGTCCTGCTTCTGTAATACAAAAAATACAATAGAAAGTGTCGGTTGAGAGAGTGACAATTCTCTTGCTATTGCGTTGCCATGAATTTGATCCGGCGAATATATGTATATCAGTCGGATTCACTTACACTCCGCGCTGCTCCGGCCGAAGGAGTGCGACGGGCGCTGGAGTTATTGTTTGGGTGGGGGGCTGGACTACCGCCAAATGTCGTCTCAGAGTCCCACTTTTCCAGTTCGTCCCGGACCAGTCTTTCCATCGTCTGACGTTTCATCTCGTCCGAAGTTCCATCAGACTGTTTGTTGGTCAAGCAAATAGCAAATAGCAAAGAAAGCATAATGACAGAATGCAATAAAAACTCGACTACTGTATATCGGCTTCTCTAATTAATCATCATTTGGATTTTATAACTTTCAATTATTTTCTTTATTTCTTTATTCTTCTTCTTCTGCTGTGTTTTCAGATCCAGACTTAAAACACATCTCTTTCAATCAGCTTTTCCTCCGTAATTGGTCTTACCCGGCATGAATGACCCACCTTTGGCTATAGCTACTTCATTTGAGATTGAGCGCGTAGGAATAAGGAGCTACTTCGGTGCATCTTTTGAAAGCGCTTGAGAAATTAACGAGATTTTACTTACTTACTTACTTACTCTTTCCCTCTGACTGATCTCTGAAATGACCTGATCTTTTGCGGATGGATTTGAAGTACCATCGATTGATACCCTTGAGTATTAGAAATGGTGCTATAGAAGTGCATAATAATAATAATAATAATAATAATAATAATAGTTATTATTATTATTATTATTATTATTGTGTATTTCTACGTCAGCGACCATAGATTTCCACTTTGTTTGATCTTGGCATCCTCTTATTAATTCAGTGTTATTCTGTACTCCCTCAATTCCTTCTCCGAAGGCTTCTCGTAGGCTGTCTACATATTTGTTTCTCTGCCTTCCTCTTGCTCTTTTCCCCTCCACTTTTCCGGTTATTGCCAAATGCTCCAGGCCTTCCTTCCTCTTTATGTGTCCGAAGAAGGAAAGCTGCCTTTTATGATGGTCACCATCAGACTTCTTTCTAATCCAGATTCATTTAATTAAGATCTCTTCATTGGTTTTCTTTTCCGTCCATGAAATCTTCAGCATCCTTCGCAGAAACCACATTTCTGTGGCTTCCAATTTCTTCTCCGTGGCCTTGGATATATAGTCCATGTCTCTGCTCCATACAAGAGTACTGACCAAATATAGCTTTTGAGCACTCTTAATCGTGTCTTGTAACTTGTAAGAGATATGCCTATTTGTATGAGTATCGTTTTGAGTTCCTGTAGAATGCTGCCTTGGCCATTCCTATTCTTGATGTCATGTCTTTATCGCATTTCCCATCACTGGTTATCATACTGCCAAAGTATTTGAACTGTGTCACCTGTTTGATTTCAGTTCGTTACACCGATATTTCGTTATACGATATATTTCGTTATACGATACTAATAAACAGATTCGATTGATTGATTGACTGATTGATTGATTGATTGATTGATACAATTATAATGACCTCAGTGATGTTGTCTAGTAGTTTTGCCATTGTTTCCCTGCGTTTTGCCTTCGCTCTTTCCATCGCTTCCAGTTTCACGAGCACTGCGTCTATCTTGGAAACGATGCTTCCAATCGAGTGTTCCATCCTGTCCACCCGGCGCTGGAGTAGGGTGAACTCTTCCTGGGACACCCCGTTTACCACCACCGCCGCCCCCGCGGCGCCCTTTTTGGCCCCGTTCTCGTCGTCGCTGTCGTAGCCCATGCCGGGCCCCGGCACCCCTCCTCCTCCCCCTGCTGCCCCTCCTCCTGGGCTCTTCTGGTGATAATTGGTCTTCTCGTAGTCGTCATATTCCTGACTTATCGCCAACTACAACAACAACAACAATGCGAGATTAGCCTACTATTTAAACTTTTAAAGCAAGATGCGACCGTCGACTGATGTCAAGGACTTACTAAAATGGCGCTATAGAAGCTCAACGCTGTAGTAATAGGACTGTAGGAGGCCTGCTATATTGTTAGGTGGATTTATCTAGCGCTTTTTAAAATTCTTATTTGTAGTTTTATAGGTTTCGTTCACGAGTACCAAGAACTGTCAGAGAGAGAGAGAGAGAGAGAGAGAGAGAGAGAGAGAGAGAGAGAGAGAGAGAGAGAGAGACTTCTGAGAGAACGCGTAATTATTGTTGTCAGTGTGTTTCTGCGTTGCTTTGTCTTACCCTTTGTCCTTCTAGGTCGGCGTGCATTCTTCTCAGTTCATCTTCGTCCAATGCTCTGTCTCCATCGAGATCATACTTGGCAAAAACGGCTTCGATCTCAGCCTCTGCATAACCGCGCCTACACCAAACAACACCAAATTCGGAATAATGTCGAAGTGCTCCCTAGTCTGCAATCCTGGCTACGCCACTGATATCAATTATTATTATTATTATTATTATTATTATTATTATTATTATTATTATTCCAAATTTTCGGTCCAAAAGTCTTGACGAGCAAAAAAGGTGGTTGTTTCAAACGCCTTAAAACGTGGTTTCTGGTGCGTTCTCCTCGATCTAATATCACCCCCCTCCCCTCAACCTACTCACCGGTTTTGGACGGATCTCACGACCGGTCCCGATCCGAATAGGGTGCATTTATAAGAGTGACGATTACAATACTAATGATGACAACATCTGATCCATTACCGTTTAACTAGCACACGTAGGCCTATCACATCTGGATGATGTCCTATGGACGTAAGTTCCTCTTTCTCGATGTTGTTGATTCATTATAATTAATATTTATGAATTCGCTTCTTAATGATTTGAATTTGATTTGAATGTAGGGCCTCTGAGACTGAATCGTCGACCGGTTTAACCGCTCGGTGGCGCCACTTGCATTTTGAGGTCGTGGCGCCATTCCTCGAAGTCGATGACGCGGTCACCGTTTGCGTCCGCAGACTGGATCGCTCTCTGGATCTCGATGATCTTGTTCCGTCGAAGATTCAGCTTGTCCATGACCTTGTGGTAACCCTATACATCCAACCAACAGCCCAGATGACGTCTTTGAGTGACGGTGGGTTTCAACCATAGACTTTAATATGATCACAGGACAGAGTCTATGTATGGTATCAGAAAGTGACGCCAGATTTCCAATTTCCACCATTTTGGTACAATGTTGTTATGGAGTGTTTCAATTAAATATGTACACTGTATACATCTAGACAGTGGTTACCATGACAACAGTGTATCGAAATGGCGAATATCTGGCATCGACTTTCGGCTGACAAACCACCCTGGCTATAGCTATTTCAAGAAAGACTAAGCGCATAAGAATAAGCAGCTACTGCTGTGCTGCTTTCCGGGGCGCTGTAGAAGTTTACGAGATTTTACTTACTTACTTACTTACAGATGGACGGCATCTAGCGTATAGTAATAAATATATGATTTCAATGCACGAGAAATCCTACTAAATTACCTTATATCCAGTTATTATTATTATTATTATTATTATTATTATTATTATTATTATTATTATTATTACCAGACAATTTCTTCAGCGCAATAGACAAGACTAAGGTCCAAGACAAGAGCGCTTAACAAGTCGAGTCAAACCCTATTATCCATAGGTCTAAACTTCTATTAGGCATCTCGCCTCGAGCACCCACTGGACCAGAAATTACAACCAACGGGCGAAGGGTCGAACAGCCGAAACAAATATGGAGAGTCGATTTTGTACAGCTCAGTTCCTTTTGTTTCAAACCGTGTTATGGTACAGTAGGACTTCGTTATAACGGACTCGGCTATAAAGTATATTCCGGTTATAACGTACCGCAATGTACGGTCCCGTGTGATGTGCTACCGTATTGGATGGTATCGAAAATAACGTACACCATCGGCTATTACGTACTCTATTTTACAGACCCACTAAGTACGTTATAACGAAGTTCTACTGTAGTGAATCTGGTCGGCCTCTTTTTTTACTTATACTCGCGGGTTTTCTGGGAGGTTTCGTGGAGGACGGAAGGGAGGGGGAGGGGTAGTGGTTCACCGACCTGTCTGAAGTAGTCTCCCATCTCGAATTCGTTCTTCTGGTTCGCCAGATCGGCCTTCACCTCCGAGTAGGTGTCGTTGATGATGGCGAGGAACATGTTGAGAAGCACGAAGAATACGAAGAATACGTACAGGATGAAGTACGCTGGACCGAGGATACGGTTGGCCTGCTGAAGGGCCTGGAAGTTGAAGTCACCGAGGATGATGCGAAACAGGGTGAAACTAAGACAGTATAGACAACGACAAACATGCGATATCATCATCATCATCATCGTCGTCATCATCATCATCATCATTGCTTCTCAATGTTAAGCGTCATATACAGAGTGGGCCAGTAAAACCTGTTCCTTCCCCTGTTGTATTCAGGGGCGTAGCGACGGGGGTATATCGGTATATATACCCCAAAATCAGTCTACCTTAAAAGTTGTTTATGTGGTTATATATGGTTTATACGGTTTATGTAGTTTATAGTGAAGATTTATACCCCCGAGTATTTATTCCCCCACCAAATCAATTTCCTGGCTACGCCTCTGGTTGTACTGTGAGTATTTTCACAGTTCCTGGATCAAAATGCGCGAATGTTGGTGTACTTCGTGAGCATTTTACAGACAATTCTTTCAAGTACCAAATTGCACCAACTTTCATGCATTTTAACAGGTTAATGGTTATGTGAAATTATCTACAATGAAACGGGGCGGTGCCGGTTTTACTAACCCACCCTTACACTGTATGCGGATTCTAAGTTCATCTAAGCCTCCATCTCTATATATGGTGGACTACAAGACGATGATGACGACGACTACAACAACGACGATTATGATGATGATGATGATGATGGTGGTGATGATGATGATGACGACGACGACGACGATGATGATGATGATGATGGTGGTGGTGGTGATGATGATGATGATGATGATGATGACCACGACGAGAAATCTGAGTGAGGCTGGTAGGCGCACATGGATGTCTCGAAGGAGCTGAAGTCAGCCACTTGGGTTCCAAAGATGAGATATCCGAGCTGAGCGAAGGCCAAGAAGACGATGAAGAACATGACGGCGAATCCTGCCAGGTCCTTTGAACAGGCGCCGAGGGTCGTCGACAGCTGAGTCATCGTCTTATTGAAGCTGATGTACTTGAAGATCTAAAACACACGATCGTCATGTGTTGCCTATATACGTCATCAGTGGCGTAGCCAGGATTCCGGAATGGGGGGGGGGTGCCCTGGGACAAACTATCGAGTGCCGTCCCTCCCCCCAATGGCCGCCCGCTCTCAAGTTCCGCTTTTCGAAAATTCCTGACATGCAAAAAAGGTCGTCAACCGTTTTCCTCTTCTCAGAAATGGTTGACGACCTTTGTTGCTTGTCAGGAATTTTCGGACGATGCTGCGGTCAGTTGTTCGTATCTTTCGAACGTGGAACCGTCCCTGGGCGCGATGTCCATCGACGCCATCGATATATTTTCGGATGAAAAAGTATTCACGACGAGAAAAAGCTCGTCGCATCAAGTACTTCGAACTTTCACACATTTTCTACCTACCCCTTAGCAGAAAGAAATTCTGGTCGATTTTTCTCATATTCCACGACCTTTCTCAGCACTAATTGGGGGGGGGAGATCGCCGCCCTCTGCCCTCCGCGTGGCTGCGCCATTGGTCATCATCATAGTAGTTAACGTCGGTTCCTGTTGTCTGATTTAACGTCTTTTAAAAGAGGTTTTTTGTTTCTTAATTACTTGCTTACTTGGAAATCAATCGATGCTAATCCATCACAGACTGTTATCCTATTGTTCTGTTATCCTACTGTCCCTTTACTCTATGATCTTGTTATCCTATAATTCTGTTATCCGATTCTCCTGTTACCCTATTTTCCTCTTACCCTATTTTTCTGTTATGCTATTTTCTTGTTATCCTATTGGCCTGGTATCCTATTTTCCTGTTATCCTATTGTCCTGTCTGATATCCTGGATCTGGATTTGATTCTTATGCAATTAGGATTTGACGAGCCATCGACTTCTGTACATTAAAAAGTGGCGCTACAGAAGTTGACGATTGAATTGGAGTCAACCTGAGCTAAGACCTGATGATCATCAGACGACGACGACGACGAAGACGACGACAGGTGAGCGTCCTACCTTGATCCAGGCGAAGAAGACCATGATGGCCAGAGCCGAGTTGAAGACGACCTGCCAATAGCTGAGCGAATCGAAGTCACAGAAGACGTCCGGATTGGCCAACAGGGTCTCCAGTTTGTTGTTGACGGCCACCGTCCTGTAGATGTTGAAGACAACGCAGCACAGGGAAATGGCGATCACGATCAGATCCAGAATGTTCCAGAATTCCTTCAGGTACGCCAAGCGCAGACGCCGGATCTAGAACACAGACCGGATATAATAATAATAATAATAATAATAATAATAATAATAATAATAATAATAATAATAATAATAATAATAATAATAAAGTTTAGAGTTGTTCAGTAGGGCCTGCCCTGTATGAGAACCACAATGTTCCTTCCACTCGGCCATTCATTCACATTATGTCCTTGATGTGTAGTAATCTCAGTATTTGCTCTCTTGTCCTCTTGTAGGTTTGCTCCTGTGTTCTCCTTCTTTGTCTTCTTGTCTTTGAGTTTACAATAAGAAATACCACGGATCCGTCATTCATTTTCTCGTGTCATTGGTTCGAACTGTGCAGTGGCGGCTCCAGGCAGGCCCGCCGAGAGGGGTGCATGGGGGCAGAGGGAGGCAAATGCACAGGGGCCCGGCAATCTGTAGGGGCCCGGGGGGTTTAGATTATTGGGGTTTGGGCTAGGGTTAGACGAGGACCCGTCGAAGGCATTGATTGCTGACGTCACCAGATTTTAAACTTTCTTGGGACCCCGCGGGTACTCTGCACAGGGGCCCGGAATTTCTATCGGCGGCTCTTGCTCCAGGATTTGGCAAGTGGGGGGGGCTGTTATGGCAACTTCTAAACATGGCGGCAACTATTTTTGATAAATCAGCACATATCGGAAGAACATCACCCTCGATTTGGGGCCGCCACTAAGGGGGCCCAGGCATTCAATAGGGGCACGGGGCCCCCGTGGAGCCGTCTCTGGAACTGTAGACGCGTGTTTCTAGGTGATGTTAGTAATTGAAATGTCGAGGTGTTACCTCTAGGATTTCTTCGACGCAGTAGTAGACAATAAAGAGACAGAAGAGACACTCGCAAGCCATGACGAAGAAGTCCATGGCGGACACGTAACGAATCAGTTTGACAGTTCGAAAGCTGAACGAGGGAATCGCTCCTCCAGTCGCCGGATACTCGGTTACCAGTCTTCAAAAAGTAACGAGTATCGAGTTAGTGATCGTCGAGTGAATTATCGAGACTATACCGAATAATTTCCCATCGAGAATATAACACAATTAATCGAATATGTCAAAGTCTTTTGACCGATTATCTCAATCTAATTGAATCCTCTAAACTATAATACTAATAAATATTATTAATATTATTAACAGTAATATACTTTTATATCACCATTGATGATGCTTCAAATCAGTACGCAAAAGATTAGATACGAGTTTTCAGAGATTATTAGAGTGAAACACAGGAGGACAGACTAGGCCCCTGGTGGAAATATTAATATTAATAATATTAATATTAATAATGAACTGATTAGGGTGGCATATCGTACAGGTACTGCTGGCTGAGTTAATACGTGAAACCGAAGATCGCATAGAAGTTAATAATTTGTCCTAAAATGCAGTGTTGGAGTTGTGAAATTTGAGCTGGGAGGGGGGTTGAGGACTGAAATTCAATGCATGACAGAAACTGCATGCACCAGATATGCGATTTTTGGGAGGGTTGCAAAGTTAGCGGGGGGGTTCAATCCCCAGGCAACTCCAACCCTGCCTAAATGGACGGTGGACTAAATACGACGATAATCTAGCCTAACCCTCAAAAATTGAAGAGCGGGGAGGGGGCTCGAACCTAGCGACCTATGGCGATGACAACTCTGGATGTGTGTGTGGGTGTGTACATGGGCGCCCACAGAAATTGTTCCAGGAGGGGCAAAACACATTTTAACACAATGGTCATGGTTAATATTTTAGCAAGGTTTTCAAACTTCAATGTGAAATACTGCATGGTATTTGCATTTTCCAGGGGGAGGCAAGTGCCCCTTTCTTGACCAAATATGCTGGCGCCCATGTGTGTGTGTGTGTGTGTGTGTGTGTCTGTGGTAGGCCTACTTGATAACGCAGAAGAGGTTGATGTTGGCATTGTAGACGGTGAAATCGGCGAAGACGGCCCTTGTGCCTCTGTCGAGCCAGAGGTTCTGCTTGAGGACGGAGATCAGGGCCTTCGAATCGGAGCTCTGCATCATCAGGTCCTGGACGAATCCTCCGCCGCCGTACGTCGACACCATGCCCCAGTAGCTCGACCCCTTCAGCTGCTTCTCCGTCTGGTAAACCCAACTGCAATAACACACACACACACACTCTGATGCGCTGTGTGCTGCATGGGGGGGGGCGGCATTCGCCTGTCCAGTGGACCTGAATATGGCCTTCGCACAGGGATATTTTTACACCCTCCAACAGCCCCCAATTTGAGACCGACACCCCCAACGCGCCCCTCCCCCAATCTGAGCCAGTGATTACCTTTTTTTGGTTTGTCTGGCTATTTCGGCAAGGATGGACCCCAAAAATATACCGACACCCCCAAATTTATAATCCTAGAAATAACCCTGCCTATTCAGTTCTGTAAGGCTGAGAACAGGCGCGTTATTTTATAAAAGCACCTTAGATTTAGACAAAGAAGTTCACAAATGTAAATTCTACCAGAAAAAAACGGGTGGCACCCCAAGCAAAGTGTTTTAATGCTAGGATGGTGAATTTACGGAAGAGTTTGAGCGAAAAGGCAGTAACAGTTGAGACAATATCAATGGATTCAAAATAATTTATCTAGGAGAAGAACTGGACTATTTATAAACGTTTAGAGTAATTAAAATGCTTTTCACACAGGTTAATGCCTCCTAAACCACTTGAAATCGCATTGTTATCTTTTTAAGAGAGCTGGTTTCTTGTATGACAAGTTCTATAGACCACAAAAATATTATATAATTGATAGCCTGTTTGACATTGGACAATGCAAGGACTAGTGCTGATATGCAAAATTCAGAAGAGTGATGAAACAAATTAAAACCACATTTTCGTGTGTCCCCAGCTTAGCTGAGTCAAACCGTACTAGAATTGTCAATATATTCTGCCTCAGTTTTATTCCAGAGCATTCGAAATGTGCCGAAAAATGGTGAGCCATTTGAAACGACACTATACAAAGTCTTTCAGAAATATATTCTCTGTCAAATGTCTAAAAATCGAACGAGAGATAAGAAGGGGTATTATTATTACTATTCTTCTTCTTCTTCTTCTTCTTCTTCTTATTATTTATTATTATTATTATTATTATTATTATTATTATTATTATTATTATTATTATTATTATTATTATTATTGTAGTAGTAGTAGTAGTAGTAGTAGTAGTAGTAGTAGTAGTAGTAGTAGTAGTAGGCTAGTAGCAGTAGCAGCAGCAGTGGCAGTACAAGTAGCGGTAGTAGTAGTAGTAGTAGTAGTAGTAGTAGTAGTAGTAGTAGTAGTAGTAGTAGTAGTAGTAGTAGTAGTAGTAGTAGTAGTATGTTGAGTTGTTTCATACGCTGATCCGTTTCTAAGTCCAAAGGACAGTTTGTCTTCGTTTCCTTCCGAGTATTGTCCGTAGCAGAGTTTGATCTGGTCCTTGAAGTCGTCCGGAATGACGCACGAGTCGTTCCGTACCCGCAGCTGACGGATCCGCGGCACTCCGAGTATCTTGTTCTCGTAGTAGATGTATCCGAAGTCCTCGTCCGTCATGTTTCGGTTGTTGTACCACTGTTCCCAGTTGCCGAACAGACCCGCGATGAGAACGTTGTTGACGTACTGGCCATTTCAACAAGAACATACATCGCAACTTTATATAGGATTATTTTCCATAGGCGTTAGCTTCTATTAGACCGCTAAGGTCGAGTGCCCTCCTCCCCCGAATTTTTGAGATACTCTGCTAGGAGACACAGTTCAATGCAACAATGTGTGTCAGTATGGTGGGATTGATGGGTTGGGTTCTAAAAAATGGACCCGTTGACATCTCTTGCATCTTGCAACCGTGCCTTCTCATACGCCTCACCTGAACTTTGGAACTCGATCCCAGCTTCCCTCCGCAGACTTGGACACTTTCAAACAATAAAATCTGAATCCTCATTTCCTATAATTCCTGCATTACATTATCTCCTCAGGTCTTCAGGTCTAAACTTAAATCATTCCTTTTCCTAAAATCATTTCCGCCATAGCTGTAACAACCTAGCCTCACTGCCCTTCGGATATTGACCATTGCCTGGCTGATCCCACACCTTCCCCATAGCTATTTTAAGAGAGGCTGAGCGCCTAAGAATAAGCAGCTACTGTTGTGCTGCTTTCCAAGGCGCTATAGAAATCCACGAGATTTTACTTTACTTACTCTCGCGTAACTGAATGCCACACTGAAGAACTCGAGACGCTCGTATATAACTCCACGGCGTCTTATATAAAATATAAATACACGAATATACTGTACACATAGAGTGGAGTAACGCGGAATGCAAACGATGACATATACAATACAATATTAGTATGACTGATACTGACGTCGAACCAGTCCGACTGGAGGTTGATTCCCATGAAGGTGGAGCCCTGGTTGCTCGTATCTCCAGGTGTGTTGATAAACAGAGTGTTCAGAACGTTCGTGTAGTAGTACATGGTCGAGCTGGTCATTCCAAAGGTCACTAATTATTTCCAACGCAAAGAAAAGACGTATCTAAGCTGGCAGAAAGAAAACCAACGGCGCTGAAAACACCTTCCTTCTTTTCCTCGGCCGACTAGAGGAAGAAGAATTTGAAGCTAAACTCAATTGCGTCTAATATAATGCTGCTATAAGGGAGATGAACTGTTTAAAACAGTTGCCAATTAGACTATCCGTCTTATAGCAGATGGCTGGAAACAAATTTCATGGACGTTATTATCCTGTCATACAACGAGAGGGCATCACTGGCGTGCAGAGGGGTGTGGTGGCCCCGGGCGCCGACCAGAAGGGGGCGCCAAAATTGACGGCGATTTTTTGCTCGTCAAACATTTTTTTAATCGGCTTGGCTCCGGGCGCTCACCAGTGTTGGAGTGCCCGGGGAGGGGTTGGGGGAGGGGGGTTGAACCCCAGCTAACTTTGCAACCCTCCCAAAAATCGCAAATCGGACACATGTAGCTTCTGTCATTCATTGAATTTCGGTCTAATGAAAATCTCAATCCCCTAAGCTCAAATTTCACAACTCCAACACTGGCGCCCACCACTCTTTGCACGCCTCTGGATGGCATTGGGTCGCCCAAAATGACCCGTTTTTGGCCCACCAGGTATTGGTGACCTATTTGACCCGTGACCCATTCACCAATTGCCATCTTCGAGTCTGAGCACATCTGTTGATTAATGAGGTTCATCGCTTTGAGAGGATAAGAGAAAGGTTCAACTTAGCGATGCTTTTTCACAAACTTGAAGAGACCTGTCGATGGACATTTGCGACTTGATTCGTATTAAAATGTAAGATTATGTTTATATTGATTGGATCAACAATTCTAAAGATATAGGGCCTATCTCTTTTCTGCTTTGTCATCGTATAATGCATTTGGGGAACAGGTGAAGGCCTTGACCTTTGGGCGTTGTGCGTCTCGTGAGTGGAGAGAGACAATCGATTTGTTCTGTGACTATTTTATGGCGATGGACCGGAGAAATCGTGACGAGGAACAGTTTTTCGGTCATTTGTCGAAACAAAAGAAGCGATTGTCGCGACCATTCGAATGCTTTTATTGACGAATCTTTTCAACTACGGCTTCGCGCTCCTTTCAGACGAAACATCGATCGAAGGCCACGCAACCAGACGCCCGCAGTGCTTCGCTATCGACCCTAGAGAGACGGCTGCTCCACGGGGGCCCCGAGCCCCCATTTGAATGCCTGTTTCCCCCTCCAGAGGGTGATATTCTTTATGTATGTGGTGATTTATGAAATATAGTTGGCTCCCCATGCTTAGGATTTGCCGCCCGAACGCCCTCCCCCCCCAGCTTGCCAAATCATGGAGCCGCCACTGATCGGCTCACAGCTGCAGCAGCAGCTATGAGTTTGCTATCGTCTTCCAGTAAAATAGTCCTCCTCGGAGTCACCGACCAGGGGAGGGGTATGATTCTGATGACGAGGGGGCTTTATGCATATGATGACGTAATCACACCTGTTCTACGTATTCAAATTGAGTTCTTCATAATTGTGCCATATGGTCGTCACTTGGTATAAATCAAACTACAATACGACCCATGTATTGGTTGGTCCCTCTTCAACTACAGTATTATCCCAATATAACGTCTCCTGATGGCAACTAGAACTGAGCATAGGATTTCTGTCGATCATCTCCTACATCGGTGTTTTATCCAGGCCTGTTAGGGGAGATCCCCCCAACGCCTCAACATCTCCCCCCCCAAAAAAAAAAAATCTCAGCACTTGCACAAATTTTGCATTAAACTGTCTTTTCCCCTCCAGCCAAGTCAGTTTCTTCCCTCCTCCCAGACCTCAATCTCCTAAAGGCCTGGAGTCTGGATAAAACACTGTCCTACATTCGTTTTACTCGTTCGTTCTTGACAATATTTCGACTTTTAGATGACGCTAAGTGGGTGTGGGTGGGTGGGTGGGTGGGTGGGGGAGATGTACTTACGGATGCAGAGGATGATGAGAAAGACGCAGTAGGTGATGAGTTCTCTCAGCGTCGTTTTGATGTGAAGTTCTCGATTGTCCTTTGTTGCTTCTGTCTGCCTTGTTGCCCACAGAGCTGTGTTCAATTATCGACAATATTCAATCACTTTAGACTCAAGCAGGGAAAGGGAATTCTGCCCCCCCCCCCTTCCCCCAACCCCCGGCCAACTCCAAAATGATAGAGTGCTGGGCCGAATTATGTCTGTTGTAATGACACAAAAAAGTCGCAAAAATTAAGGCATTTATAGGAATTTTTCTTCTGTGGTCACGGGACGAGTAAAACAGAAGGTTGTCGCCAAATTTTGTGCGAAATATTTAGTCGTTTGCCCCCCTCAAAAAATGCCTTTTGCGCAAATGATCGGCTGTATTCGTGTAGATAGGGCCCTTTATACTGACGCGTCTAGATGTAAAAAGCAATATTCTTTGTTCTAGACCTTTTACTGATGAGGTTCATGATCACAAAACAGTTATTCTAAGATATCGTTTGCATTATGTCATCAACTATTGTGATCGACAAACCGTTTAACATGTTTAAAAGGCCAATTCTTAACGTATTTCATTATTGATTTAGGTCTAAAGGCTATCTCGGAAAACTAGGTTATTGAATGCGGAGAGTTAGGGTCTACTGCAGTGGTTTTTACACAGGATTACTTAGCCTCCTAAACCATTTTAAATCATATTATTATTATTATTAGGTTATATTTTTAGAAAATAACTGTTCGGTTTTCGAAATCCACGTTTTTAAAATCTGGACAACAGAAAGACAAAGGGATAGCCTAAGGGAGTTCAAAGATTCGCTTGAAATTTTTAAATTGTAACAATTTATAAAACCTGCAAATCAATGAGAATTATCGACGAGACTTTTGATAAGCTGACTATGTCTACTTAGAGACAATCAATCAATCAACTTCTATAGCGCCACTATCACAATGCCCAGGGCATAGAACAGTGCATGAGTTTATTAGGTGACTAGATTGCTTTACGACCAATTATCTCTTGATTTTCTACAATTGCGAGAAAAGTGACTAAGATTCTGGCCTGTTTCGAATGACCATCTGATAAAAGCTACAGTAGAACCTCGTTATATGACGCACTCAGCAGGTCTGTGAAATTAGTACGCTATATCCGTGGTAGGTTCTATCTAAAGCCATCAAATACGGTATCGCATCGTACGGAACCGTACTATTTATTGCGGTACGTTGTAACCGAGGACACGTTAGGCCTATAATCGAGTTCGCTATAAGTTATAACCAGTGCTTTTTTAGGAAAAAAGGTTTGGGAACGCATTTTCAGAGCCGTCATCGGGATAAATTCCGGGCCCCTGGGCAGACCAGTGACGGGCCCCTAAAAAGTTTTGACGCTTTATTTTTTAGTGGCTATGATCATTTTTTAGTCATCAGGTATAAAAAAGTGATGAGCTTTTTTTTACTCATCAACAAAAACAGGTGTGGGAACGCCGTACCTGTACATTCCCAAACGCATTAATATTACATATCCTTAAATATATCTACAATCTGACAAAAAGGTGTGGGGACGCCATTCCCGTGCGTTGCCACTGAAAAAAGCCCCGGTTATAACGACGTTATACTGTACTTATAAGTACGGACGTGATGAGAATTGACCAGAGAGCGTCTTGCTAACATCGGACTCCTTTCCTGAAGCTCGTCCAGCAGTCGTCCTTCTTCTTCGCCGCCGACTGCAGCTGACCGGGCTTCGCCTGAGACAGCGCCAGGCCCTGTGGCTTCTTGTTGTACAGTTCGCTCTCCATCTCCGACGGGACGAGGTCGTCGTCGTCGAAGTGGGCGGCGGCCGGGTTCGCCATCCCTCCGTCCCCCGGCTCCCAGGCCACACGCGACTCGGCGCTCAGCGGTCGAGGCTTGATGCTCGATGACATCGTCGCTGTGTAAGCAATAAAGCAATTAGCGCTTAATAGAGTTAATGTGAAATTGTTGGTAAATCAAATATGAAGTTTTTGGTAAATCTGTTTTAAATTATTTACCACT
Source organism: Metaphire vulgaris (assembly GCA_018105865.1). Classification (NCBI taxonomy): domain Eukaryota; kingdom Metazoa; phylum Annelida; class Clitellata; order Crassiclitellata; family Megascolecidae; genus Metaphire; species Metaphire vulgaris. The sequence goes on along the minus strand of CM030867.1, from coordinate 647,112 downwards.
GTTTTGATCAGTGTTTATTCTAGGCCTGTTTTGGGGGATTCCCCGCCCCCACCCCCAAAGTTTGAAAATCCCCCAAATTTCTATATGCTGCGTCAAGGTTTTTGGGCAGACAAACCATATCCCCCCAAACATGTAACCCCCCCCCCCCAATGTCAAGGTGGCTAGAATAAACACTGGTTTGCTAATCATGCATTGTCTATGTCTGCTATTATTAGGCATATAACCGCATATGATTACAGTTCTCTATGTTAATTTGTTGAAATTTTTTATTTGAATTTTTGAAATTACGGTATTATATAGGCCTAATTACTGCGTGTAACATGTATGCCGAAAAAGGAATAAATTAAACTAAATCGATTAATTATAATCATAAAGGAAAGTTTTTGACGTGTAGAACCAGGGGCGCACCCAGGGTATTTGACGCCCATGCGCTGCAGGGGGCCAGAATATTAAATTAATAAATTATGACATTTTATTGACATAAAATTAAACCTGCAAATGCAATTTTCTCGCTTTTACTGATATGAACTGGTCTCTCTCTCTCTCTCTCTCTCTCTCTCTCTCTCTCTCTCTCTCTATATATATATATATATATATATATATATATATATATATATATATATATATATATATATATATATATATATATGATCACGTGCTCAAAGTCAGTTTTCTCAGTTTCTTCTCTTTTTACGCCGAGTACATGTAGAAAGCAAGATCGCAGAGTTTTTGACGCCCCCTTCGCGTGGTGCCCAGGGGGGCATCTGCCCCACCTGCCATACTCTAGGTACGCCACTGTCTAGAAGTTGCGACCATCAGAAAAACTGGATTTCGCATAACGGCAAATGCGCGTCTGTTAATTAAAGGCAATTCAGTTATCAGAGGAGGCGCTGTATGTTGGCAAAGCGTTTAACAACGCTGTTAAAATTGCGATCTAACGAACTCAAGCGATTAGAAATTCCACGTGTTAGGAAAATTGCGCGTTTTCTAAAATAGTCGGCGTTTGTTCGCTGTGTCAATTCTTAAAGCACAGCATAGGCCTATGGAGTGACATCTAGCTGCGACTATTTAAATCTAAAACCGAACTCTCTAGCTTTACTGTGAAAAAGAAGAAAGAGAAGAGGGATTATTAGAATGGTAACAAAGTAAATTTTTAAAAAGAAACGTCTTGACCTTCAAGTTATCTGCAGAAAACGTTCTTCGGAATTCGCTTCCGTACGAGGGAAGAAGAACAAGGAACTGACGAACCGAACTCAGTCTCCTGAACCAGTGACGTATATTGATGAGAGGAGGGAAGGTGACGAGGAAGGAGGAGGAGGAGAAGGGAGATGTTTATGCCGTTGCTAGGCAACGTCAACAGAAAGACGACAGTTATTGGACATGGGAGAGAGAGAGAGAGAGAGAGGGGGGGCATTGTTTTCTGCATTCGCTGTTTTAAGGCTAGGATCGATGCACGCGTGACAATTATTCAGGCTCCTTTCACTTGTGTCCCCCCGTCCCGTTCTTTGTCTTGAACAGCGCCACTTTCGTTGTGATCCATAATGCGCAGTTGTTTTCAGATTGCAAACCATTCGACGACAGCAACCACACACACGTCCACACGATGGCAAATCGACAATGGCGGTCGGCCGCAGGGAGAGAGGGAGAGAGGGAAAACATCATATTTTCTGGGGTGGGGGGATTGCGTCAATATTTCGCGTAGAATTTCGCGTCCGTTGAGCGAGAAGAGAAAGAATTATTGTGCGGTCGGTATAGCTTACTATTAGTCTATTAATCGATATTGTGCTCGCTATCGGCAAGTACAGTCAACCATTCTAGGACGAGGAATATGACAGAGAGAATGGAAGACGATCCACTCGTATTGACTCTGATTTTCTGCGATGATATATTCGCCCAAGCACAAATCCGCAGAGAGGGGGGGACAGGTGTCAAGTGTCCAAGGGTCCGGCGATCTGAAGAGGGCGCGGGCGGTTCGAATCCGCAGATAGGATAAGGTTAATAGGGTTGAATTTGAAGACGCAGGAGCGTTTGGGGCGCCCTTCAACGAGACCCAAGACAGGCTTTAACTTTTAACTGCTTCCTGAAAACAGCGTCGCCACGGGGGGAGGGCAAGTGGGGCAACTGCCCTTCAACCTGACCCCAGACCACCTATCAGATTCGAGGAAATCCGGTGTGAAAGTTTTGTGTGTGTGGGGGGGGGGAGGGTGCGGGATGGGATCCGATGGGGTAAGAAATCTGACACGCCAGCCCCTTTTGCTTCCCCCTTCCAATCCAAAATTCCTGGCCACGCAACTGCCTGAAAACACTGACAAGCAGGAAAAAGATCATCACCACTTTAGGGGCCCCGCGACTGTGTTGCCCAGGGGCCCGAAATTTCTCTCGGCGTTCCTGCCCAAGCAGATTACTTATAGTGGCGCGCGCACAGAAACCCACTCGCTCATAGTTACGTTTAAGTTAACCAGTGCCGGATTATATCCATTAGGCAGGGTAGGCAACTGCCTATGGGCCCCGCGACTTTTAGGGGCCCCACAAGACAGTGACGAAAGAAATTGTTTACTTACTTATTCTTAATAAATAGTTAAATACGTATTTATGCAGACTACAGTGTACAGTGCTTGTTTTCTTACATTCTTAATCTAGTAACTAGAAAGATGCTCGCTTCGCTCGCGCTCGCTTCGCTCGCAGTGCAGGATAATACTAATCCAATACCTATACCTAATACCCAATCATTGAATTCATGCTGAACAACATTTCAATGACTGCACATACGCCACCTAGCCAAGCTCTGCGCCACGTAATAATTAGGCCTATGTACGTTAAAATCACGCAACTGTGACCATTTGTGACGCTGTACACGTATTTTTTGTGTACGTTAAAATGTACGTTAAAATTGCGCAACTTCCTCAAGCTACGAACAATTGTTACCAATAGCAACGTCGTCTTCGAACATCGTCCACCAACGCATCGCGACGTAAGGACTAAACGGTCTAAACCGTCTACCAATAGTCAACCAATCAGAACGCTTGAAGGTAACAGACAGAGAGACATACAGATAAGGATTTTAATATGATAGATGTCGTATTTCTACATTTTACATTTTATGTCCTGGCACTGGTAGGATAATTTAAACGATTGAAAGCGACTGGGTACTGGCGTTCTAGTAGTCATTAGGGGCCTGGCCCCTGGGGCCCAACAAGTTTGACTGCCTATGGGCCTCCACGGTTCTTAATCCGGCACTGAATTTAACCCATTAGTGCATAACGTCCCATATTGGGGACAGCTGATTGAAATATTTTTCTCATCTTTCACATTTCTCAACCAGGCTGGCCCGCAAGGTGTTTTTTAAGGAAAAACTACTAGGGGGGCCGGTGAAAAACTTTTAAAATTCCGGATGAAAACTAATTTTGGCACTTCCCGATTTTAGTTTATTAATTGATCGATTGATTGAAATTTGTTTATTTCAACCCAACTTATGACATACATATATAGGCCTACATTTACCGTTAGTAACAATCCAGAATACTGAGCTCCAGTGAAGTAGCGAGTCGGGCAGAGGGGGGAAAACCGCTTTTGCCCTCTTTTTTCTGTTATGACTAGATTTTCCAATCCATCCTTTCTAATTAGATGTCCGAAATATTCCAACTGCCGCTTTCCAGTGATGTTAATCCTTGTCCTGGTCCTTGTCCTTAAGGACTCCTTAAGGACCAATTTGAAGTCCTTGTCCTTGTCCTCGTCCTTGGGGAGTCAGTCCTCGTCCTTATCCTCGTCCTTGGGGGTTCGGTCCTTGTCCTTATCCTCGTCCTTGCAGATCGGTCCTTGTCCTGGTCCTTGTAACTTAGTCCTTGAAAAGTCCTTATAAGGACCAAATTACTTGTATACCATTTTCAATTGTACTGATATTTATGTTCCAAGGTAAGAGTAGTATGTGGATTTATATTTTGGCTACATACTTGCTTTGAGTTACTCTAAATGTTTAGTCATTGTTTCCTTTATAATACCAGTTGATTCTTTAGCAGAATTCTTTGTTTCCCTGCGACGTCGGCTCCAGTTGAACGAGTGTTTTCGCAAAGTGGTCTCATAATTAGACCTCACCGTGTGTGCATGACTAATCAGCTGCTGGAAACACTTTTTCATTTATTATTATTATTATTATTATTATTATTATTATTATTATTATTATTATTATTATTATTATTATTATTATTAAACTTGACAATTTCTTAAGCGCAGTAACATAGCTAGGTGGCTAAAGTCAAAGGCGCATTTGAAATGCAGCATTGCTGTTGACTAGACTATGTTTTACAACATTCTTTTTTTCCTTTTCTAATTTTGTGATTTGAATTGAAATTGTGTTTGTTTTTTTCCTATCCGACTTTTTTGTCTGACAGAGGTTGGTCCTTGTCCTTGATCCTTGTCCTTGGGGGTCAGTCCTTGTGGTCCTTGTGCTTGCGGGGTCCTTGTCCTCGTCCTTGGAGGGCCGGTCCTTGTCCTTATCCTCGTCCTTGGGGGGTTGGTCCTTGTCCTTATCCTCGTCCTTGGGGTGTCGGGCCTTGTCCTTATCCTCGTCCTTGGGGGGTCGGTCCTTGTTAACATCACTGCCGCTTTCTTATGGTTTGTAGCAATTTTCTTTTTACACCAAAGGCTTTTGATGCTTCCTCATTGGCTATTTTTTCTGTCCATTAAATTTTTTGCGTGGGCCTACGTCTGAGAAACCACCTCTCTGCAGCAGTTTCCTTTTTGTTGATTTTGTCAACGTCCATGTTTCTGACCCGTACATCCGAACTGCCCAAACATAGTTTTGAAGAATTCTGAGCCGTGTTGTTGTTGTTGTTGTTGTTGTTGTAATGTGTCTTTTTAAGTATGCGTGAAAGCTGTCTTTGCCATCCCTATTCTGGTTTCAACGTCCTTTTCACTTCTTCCATCGCTTGTGAAAATGCTTCCTAGATATTTGAACTTTGTTACCTGTTTTATTTCTATACCCCCATATATATAGTAGTCTGCACTTAGGAATTTATTTTTTTATTATTACCATACAGTACGTCTTTTTGTATTTATTCTTAGTCCTTTCTTTTCACTCTCTTCTGCCACTCTGTCTATTGACCGCTGTAGTTTTCTTTCTGTGTCTGCCATTAGTGTGGTGTCATCAACGTATCGTTCATTCCTCAGTTATATTAACACAAGAAGTCATTACAAAAGCTAAAATATATGCTAAACAGTGTTAGCCCAATAGAGAAAAACTAGGAATAACCTCTAGGGGGCCTTTTTTATGAATGACGGACCGCCATAATTACTGTGGGAGCCAGGAAAATAACTGGGGGCGGCCCCGTAGTTTACATTTTTAAAAATACCCTGAGCCATAGGTTATATATGACTACTTCAGACTTTTCATACCATGCTAGCTGGTGTGTATTCCTATCTCTGCTGTGTTGGTCGTAGTACCGGTAATCCAATCTCTTCTTTGTGTGTGGGTGTGTGTGTGTGTGCGCGCGCCATGTTTTGCAGATGTAGGCTACACATCCCTCAGACCCCAACCAGGAATCAGATTATCAGAGCTGACTGGTCCTTGCATCACGGACTCATATTTTAATCTACAGTGTACAGTGTACTCTACAGTGTGCGGCTGTGCGCTCGAGCGTGATTCTGTGCGTCAGTTCGAAAGGCGCTGCTTCTCTTAAAAGACTGACTGCCAATGCATAAGAGAAAACTCGGAATAACCACTAGGGGGGCCTTTTTATGTAAGGGGGGCCGCAATAATTACTGCGGGGGCCAGGAAAACTACTAGGGGGGCCGCGGCCCCCGCAGTTAACATGTTAAAAAACACCATGAGGCTGGGAGGGGAAACACCAAGGCGGAATAAGGAAATAGAAAGAGAAAAACACGCGATTTACATAGGCTTATATATAGAGGGAAAGAATAGACCAAATATCCCGCTACTCAGGGTTGTGATAAGCGGGTGCTTGTGCGCGCGCGTTTTCTATGGTTCCTTGTGGGCCTCAAAACCTCTTTGGCCTCATCTCCTATACTAGAAGATCGGTGGTTTATCTTTCAAGTATAGCATTAATCGCACTTGATTGTACAAGCTGGGCCATCAAAAAGAAAATAAGACATTAAAGACTAGGTGCCCTTGAAATGTTTTCTCTCAGAACAATGCAAAGAATATCATGGACAGTAAAACAAACAAACGAAGAAGCCATGACAAGAGACAATACCAAACGAAAGTCCTTTCACATCTGCCAAAGACGCAAATTGACTTATTTTGGTCAAATACAAAGAAACACCAAAGATAACCTACAACAAACAATTCAACAAGGTATCAGGCCAGGAAAAAGAAAGAGGGTCGGCCGAACAGAAGATGGGTGGACGGCATAGAAGAATGGACTGGAATGGCTATAACAACAGCCAGTGGCGTTGCCAGGAATTTTTGGTTGGGGGGGGGCAAAAGAGGGCTGGCGTGTCAGATTCCCCTCTCACCAGCCCAGAAAAAACTTTCTCACCGGCTTTGTGAGAATCTGGTAGGTGGTCTGAGGCAGGTTTGGGGACAGTTCCCCCATTTGCCCCCGTGACGACGCTAATGATTCCGAAATATGTGTATTTGAACGCGGTGAACATTTGAACGGGGAGGGCATTTGAACGCGGTGAGCAATTGAACGCGGAGAGCATTTGAACGCGGAGGCATGGGCGTAAAACACGGGGGACGGTGGGGGGACGGTCCCCCCGAATAATTAGTTGGCGGGCCGCGGGGACAGAGTATCAATTCCCCCAATGTTTTGGGCTATATGGTAAAAAATTCTATCCTATCCCATGATGTTGATGCCAGAATTACGCCAAATCCACATTCTCTCACTTCGGATGACCTTTTTTTGCTTGTCAGGGTATTTGGAGAGGGAAATATAAAAATATCAGGATGACCTTTTTTGCTTGTCAAGGCGTATTTCTTGGGCGATTTTAAGTCCCCGCCATAATATGCAATATCCCCATAATGGAGGGGGGATTTTTATATTTCCGAGGGGAGTCAACTTTTAAAAGTTATTCTACCCCCCCCCCAATGTTGACGCCAGGTTTACGCCACTGCGCGGAGGGCATTTCGGCGTGTTCTGGGGTTTCTTGCAGTGTGGTTATCACCTCGGCGTGATCAGAGGCCGTGTAGTGGTGAAATTTACACTAAAAAATTAGGTCTAATTCGCCGAGAATTTGTCTAATTTTCGCGTTAAACGATTTCTCGCATTCTCTTATATGGTGGAGGAGAAAGACTCGATAAAATCTGGCTATAAATCGAGGGCCAAAAAGACAGCGAGGAACTAATTGTAAATTCCTTCAAGGCTTAATTGCGTGGCCTTGAATTTTTTGCGAATTTCAAGAGAGTTCCGAGCAGTGGCGTCGCCAGGAATTTTTGGTTGGGGCGGGCAAAAGGAGGCTGGCGTGTCGAATTCCTTTCCCACCTTCCCACCCCCTCCATAAATAACTTTTTGAGTCTTTCCCACCGGATTTGCGCGAATCTGGTAGGTGGTCTGGGGCAGGTGGGGTGGGGCAGTTGCCTCCATTTGCCCCCCTCCTCGTGGCGACGCTAATGACAACAGGAACAAAAGCATCAAAAGAAAGAACTACTTGGAAATGCCTGATTCGTCACCTTATCTTCAACTACTGAAGGAAAGAGGAAATGATGATGAATTGATGATGATGATGATGATGTAAGCCCTACTGTACAATCCATTCTCTTATTGCCGCAGCCAATATGGCCGAATAAATCTACTATGCTATTCATAGCTCAGTGAATTGTTTAGAAACTGAAACTCGAAGTTTTTCGTTTTCTTTGACTTATGAGCCACGTTTACAATATTATTATCTAAAAAATCGTAACTACAATTAATCTAATTAAAGTAATTCGTTTGATTCCTCTTCGTATTGGAAGAAAAGTGGGAGAAAACTCGACGAGGGACTTTTCCAACGACATTTTGGTTGCAATGGTATTCGATAGCTGAATAAACTGCTTAAAAATTCACGGTTTAATTAGTTTTAAAAGCGAAAATAAATAAGTTTTAAGATATCTTAATCGATGATTGGATTTAGGTTGCAGAAGGCATCCGCCTAAATAAAGAACGAGTTCCACGGAATACAGTTATGTAATATTATTTAGAAAGATTTTATAGCGCAACTGTCACAGGTAATCGGTAGACGGTACGAGGCTATTCGAGCTGAAATTTCAGCCAGATTGTGCTATGCCTGGAACGAGAATGTTGGCATGCATAAAAATTGTTCCTGTGGTAGAAAATGTAACCTCAAATATAGCTGAATATAACCTCGAATCTGGTTGAAAATTTCGACCTTTTTGTGTTTTAAACATGTCTTTGCAGCGAATACTGTGTAAAATATGATGAAATGTGCCTTGTATAAAATAAATGCTGGATTGCTATGCTACATTCGAGATTAACTTAGGTTTATGAAGGTGTTACATGAACGCAGCCAGGCCAGAATGCTAGCTGTCCAAATTGTGAGCTGTACAAAACTGGGACTGTTCAGAGAGTTTGTGCCGATTCAATCTTTGATCGTCTTCGATCATTTTGGAAACATTCTGGAACATTGGAACTGCCTAATATTAGCACATCACACCAATCCTAAAATCACTTTATTGGCTACCTGTCAAACAAAGGATCGAATTCAAGATAAGTCTCACTGTGCATAAGATGCTCCACACAAATCAGCCAATGTATCTCCGATCATTACTGACTGTTCAAGACAACCAGCACTCAACTAGGTCGACTGATGCTACCACTCCTTACTTACCCTATAGCAAGACCTCTACTGGGAAATGCGCTCTTTCTGTTGCCGGACCCAGACTTTGGAATTCTCTGCCGGCACAGGTCACCAGACTGAATGTCTTACTACCTTCAGGTCTAGACTTAAAACACATCTATTCCTGACTGCATATCCGCCTTAACCTGGAATCTGGAAGTACGGACTGACCTCTGGATTACAACCTCGATTCACCGCGGACAAGATTACGACTACGATTATTTACTGAAGCGACCATCGACTGGTGCTGATTTACTACTACAATGGTGCTAAAGAAGTCTACTACTAGTCTACTACTACTACTACTACTACTACTGCTACTACTACTACTACTACTACTACTACTACTACTACAAACCACCCTGGCTATAGCTATTTCAAGAAAGATTAAGCGCATAAGAATAAGCAGCTACTGCTGTGCTGCTTTCCGAGGCGCTGTAGAAGTTTACGAGATTTTACTTACTTACTTACTTACTTACTACCACTACTACTACTGTTCTGCAGCACTTGTATATTGGCTGTCAGCTGATACAGACATTTTCCCACTCTTATTTCAAATGAATTTTCAACCAGGAGATATTTAATCACAAATTATTTTTTTTAAAACTACAGGCATATGTGTTGATTATAAATGTAATTTTGTACATGGTTGAAGATAGTGCATGCTACATGGCTGTTGTTATCACCATTTTCTTTTTTTTATGTTGTCGATTGTTCTTTTGAATGACGGTTGAGTTCTAGTTGAATTAAATTAATTACTTGGCATCACGTTCAAGATACTGTAGTTTAAAATCATGTGATGTTCTGCAGAACTGATGTTGCATTTCTGTGCTTGGGATTCAGAGATAGTGTAGCACTGATGGTCATGATATTAAGCAGACTTTGAATTTAATTTTTGGCTGTTAGTGGCATGCTTTGCTGTGGTAATGTGTTGGTTTAATGTTTTAGGAAAAAGAGGTGAAAAAATTGAGAAGTACTTTATTATTCTTGTTTCAAAGAGATGGACTTAATGCAAGAAAAGTCAAACATACTAAAAGTATGGCACTGTATTTCTGAAGCTTAGTTTCATTCAATTACATTACATTCATATCATATTCTGCCAGCATTGAGTAATATCTAATGTTCAGCGTTACTTTATTAAAATTAAATATGTGTGCATGAACAAGTGAATTTTATTTAATTTAATTGTTTTGCAATTTATAATAGGTATTTAATATGCAGTCTGTGTTGCTGATGTGTGTTGCTAGGTGATGAGGTTGCCGTTGACGACATTCTTAGCAACGAACATTTCAAAAACCTCAATCTTGATCTTTTCTATGCTGCAGTAGCACGGAACAATCACGATAAGAAGTTGAAGGAAGAGCCACGTTTCCTTTTGATTGAAGACAGTGATCGACGATTGACTGTAAAATATTTTCCAGATGGAATTGATTATCAGGTTTGATGTTTCAGTTTATCAAAATGTAAAAGGACCTTCACTCTATGTCTTGGTCATTACTATTAATATTTTATATATTGTTATCGTTGTTGTTGTTGTTGCTGTTTTGAGTTGTACATTTGATATTTATGATGCTTGAACGGCAATGCTGAAATGTTACAAGGGGTAACATGTAGCGTCATTGAACAGAAATGATTGGGAAACTCAATTGTTTTTTAACTCTGTAATGTGTTCAAAAATATCTTTATATGCTTCGTGGATTACGAAAAAGCGTTTGACAGAGTAGATTGGAGGATTTTGATGAGAGCACTGAAAAGGGTGGGAGTGGATTGGAGAGACAGAAGACTGATAGCAAACCTATACCTTGGACAGTCAGTGAAGGTGAGAATAGAGGGAGAACTGAGTGAATCGTGTATGATTGGGAGAGGAGTAAGGCAGGGATGTCCACTGTCACCGCTGTTGTTTAACATATACATCGAAGAATTAGTACAAGAGGCGATGGAGAATACAGATAAGGGAGTAAAAGTCGGAGGAGTACTACTAAAGGCGCTGCTTCGAGACGATCAGGCCATGCTAGCAAGCAATCAAAAGGGCTTCAGGAAGTAATGGATAAACTGATACAAGTGTCAGAAAAGTATGGAATGAGAATCAATACAAAAAGACTAAAGTTATGGTAATAAGTAAAAAGAAGGAATGAGAGTAGACATAAAGGTTTACGGACAGATCATAGAGCAAGTGAAGGAATTTAGCTGTCTAGGAAGTCTGATAACAACCGATGCCAGATGCAATAAAGAGATAAGAAGACGTATAGCAATAGCAAAAGAAGCTTTTACAAGAGAAAGGAGCTGATGCAAAGTAAACTAAAACTAAACCTAAAAAAGAGATTGGTAAAAACATTGATATGGAGTGTGGCGTTGTATGGGGCGGAGACGTGGACAATGAGAAAGGAAGATATAAAACGATTAGAGGCTTTTGAAATGTGGATTTGGAGGAAAATGCTAAAAGTAAAATACACAGAGCATAAGACAAACGAGGAAGTCATGAAGGAGATAGAAGAAGAAAGAAGCCTGATAGATACAATCCGGAAAAGGCAGAGAAATTGGATGGGACATGTCCTCCGGCATGACTCTTTACTAAGAACAATAATCGAAGGAAAAATGGAGGGAAAGAGAGTGAGAGGTAGACCGAGAAAGATGATGTTGGAGTGGATGATGAATAAAGGATATCAGGAACTCAAAGAAGAAGCAAGCAATCGATCGGAGTGGAGAAACTGGATACCTGGACCTGTCGAGAGACAGAAACACTGATGATGATGATGAATGTGTTCATGCAGCCCACCTGTGGACGAGTCACCACAATAATCTGAACATTACTTACTTACTTACTTACTTAAAGCAATGTATGCAAAGCTTCTTGAGATAGTCTGCATAATTGTGTAGCACTATGTACATTTATCCAGGTCCTGGAATTTACTGAGGTGTTTAATAGAGGTTTGACTTTAATTTGTTTACGAAAGAAATGTGAGAACAGTTTAATATATATGACCATAAAAAATGCTCAAACTTTAAGGGTCATATGCCTCTGAGTAGCAGTTTTGATGCAAAGTTATTATCAGTGTTGCATTTTAAACTGCTGCTAATGTCAGCTGTGAGAATGCATACATTAAGAATCCTTCTGAATAGAGTTCTGTTGTGAATTATATTTGCACTTTTGTTGTGGAAAATCTTGTTGATCTTTTTTGCTTATAACCGAAAAAATCTAACTAGTGAGAGTTAAAGTACATTGTTCACAGTTTTGAAAATGAATGCTTTTATGTGGATTACACAAGCTGATTACTTCTGGGGCTTCACTGTTTGCTTGTTCTATTGGATTAACTTCCAGAAGCCTAAATTTTATTATTTTTGAAATTAGTTTTCATTTATAATTGGCTGATTGTCTAAAAAGTTATTTGATTGTCATGGTGATAGCAGGGATGAGTTTTTGCTGTTATGAAATGTTATTAGTTTCACGCTGAGAATTATGAAATATCTTAGTTTGGTATGAAAATATAGCAACTATTATTTTTAATTTAGTTTATTGATTTATTTTATGCTTAAGTTGTGCATGTCTATTTCAAATTGTTGCCAGGAATCTGAAATTAAAGAAAATGTAGAAGCTCAAGAGAACTTTTCCAAGGATCAAAACTCAACGAGAAATGATGAGAATGAAGATGAAGGTGTTGAAGAAACAAAGGAAGATGGACTGATTACAGGAGGACAAAATAAGAAAAATGTGATTTTATTTTCCAACTTTAATTAACCTTTAAATTTATGACTTTATGATTTCCTACAAAAATATTGATATGCATAGTGGAAGACTATTGGACTTGTCAATTTGACTGATCTCTTTTTGGTTTTAACAATACTGCAACAGTTGGTCTGTGTGTTTTGCTGTGTAAGGACAATGGTATGGAAATTATTTCTGAAGAAATCTAAAACAGCAGAACTTTCTTATTATACTGATTAGATATATTTTTATTTTAGAAAAAGAAAAGGAAAGGAAAGAACAAGACACTGAGTGAGGCATCGGATGAGAAAAACTCAGCAGTGAAGGTTCTCTCTTTGTTATGAAATGAAACCATCTCTCGTCTCTTCATTCATACTTACTTACTTCCTGCAAGTTATTCACCATTTAGTGATTGTTTTCCAGAAATAGTGAACTGCATGTTTCTCTTCTGTAGGAGCTTGGAGAGAGCAGTTCAAAGGCAGTCAAAGATGTAGAGACTGCAGCCAACCAGTTTAAACCGGTTCAGACGAAAGGAAAAAGGGCAAAGGAAGACCAGAAACAACGCGAAGAAACGGACAAAGACATCTCAGGCGAGTGCGGTAAAGAAACCGAACAAGAACGCTCGTCTTTGAAGCCACCTGGTGATGAGGAGCAAAATGAAACCATGAATTGCACCCCGCAGTCTGTTTCTCCGTTGCCTGCCAACGAAATTTGTGCTTCTGCTTCTGGAACTCCACCTAAAAAGGTTAAACTGTTACTATTAGTTTCTTTAAATTTTATATTTCGTCATTTTTTACACATATTGATGATTTGTTATTGTTTTTTTTTACATTACCTGCTGACTATTTTTGTTTACTGGAAATTTAGCATTGATATTAATAATTGAAAATATGTATTCTTTTGATGCCATGTACACTTTACCAATGTACAGAGTGGCATTTGACTGATGAACATGCGACTTGGTATGGTATGCATGGTATGACGTGGTGTGGTATGAGGCAACATGATGAAATATAGAAACTGATTGTTTAAAATAGATCTTGCCTTCAAGTATCAAACTCTACTTTGTATCGTCTAGAAAGGAAAACAGTCTGGAACTGCTGATTCACAGCACAAGGAAAACCAATCGAAACAGAAGAAAGGAGCAGGAAAGCAGACCGAGGCAAACGAAACGAAGAATGCTGCAAAGGAGTCGAAGCAAAGGGAGGAAGGAAAACAGTCCGAGAATGAACCAACGAAAAAGGACGAGAAACGCGGTCAAAATGCCAAGAAGGCCGACACTCCTTCAAAAGCTAACGAACCAACAAAGAAGAGTTTTGAAAAGAAACAAACAAAAGAGACAAATGATGTAAAGGTTGTGCATTACTTTGATTTGCTTTTAGTAGAATGGTTTATCATCATCATCATCATAGTCATCATTCATTTGTTATGTCATTCAATGGCTTAAATATTTGCTAGCCTAATATGTTTAGTTTAACAAAACCTCAGGCAAGCGATTGTACAATGTGATAAGGGATTATGGTAAAGATATTGGAGATGTCAGACCTTTGACAAGAGAAGCAAATTCAAGTAGAGCTCAGCAGTTTTTGTTACCTTTTTTATAGATTTTGGTCGGGACAAATAGAAGTTTTGAATTTTAAATTGTAGAAGCCCATATTTCTTAGTCTATGATTTGTTGGTTGGATTCTATTAGGATCATCATCTTGATCACAGCTGCTTTTTGTCAACTCATTAGCGACAACAGCTAGACACGAAACTGCTCCATTTATCTTTTTCTGTTGTTAATCTCTTTCCATTGATTAATGATAACTCATGTCTTTCAAAGTCTTCTTTTGATGTTATCCATCCATTTTTCCCCAGACCTTCTTCTCCCTATCTTGCCTTCTTTGTATGTGTAGAGTGCTTTATATGGGGGTCTTTTGTCTTTCATTCTGTTTACATGTCCATACCATCTAAGTCTTCTTCTTCTGATTTTATCTATTATTGTCTCTTTCATCTCCAGTCTTTTTCTCTTGTCTTCATTTCTTATTCTTTGTAGTCTGCTTACTCCCAAGATCTTTCTTAAGCAGCTTATTTCTGCCTCTAGCAGTTTGTTTTCGCCTGCTCATTTTAAGAAGCATCTATTAGTATTGGTATTCTCTCCATTAGAATGCCGTTGTCAATTATAATGAATGCATTCTGAGTTTTTATACTTGACTAAACACCTTGACTTTTGTGTGTTTACCCTAAATTTACTAGTTTATATAAACTCGTCTCTTGCATTTTGGTTTTATTTACTGTCTTATAAAAGCAATTGAAAGTCGCTGTGATGGTTTATTTTTAGATTGTTGTCTTTACATTTAGAATTCTGATGTTTTTTAGAAAAGAGATGCTGCCGCTGGAACTGAAGCAGATTCATCAGATGATGAAAAATCACCAGAATCTCACGCTGAGTCCGAAGCCAAGAAGGAGAAGAAGAAGAAGGTCAGATGCCATCTTTTGACCATTAATGTCATTATTTTGTCGACGTGTGTTAAAATTTTTGTTCTGTTGTTTGTGAATTTGAGTAATTAATCAAACTTTTGGGAATTCATGAGTTTTATGAAACACAATAGAACGGTGTTTGCATCTTCTCACAGACTGTGATGGACTGTGAAAAAATTATTAACCAAAGTTCTTCTTAACTGAACACTTGCAAGAGACATCTTAACCCTTTGAACCCGTGATCCCGCTATAGCGGGATGTAATGCTCGGATTCCTGCAATAGTGGGATGAGAGTACTGTATATTAGGTCTCAGTGATCCGGGATTACTCAATTTTGTGTACAGGCTGGCGAGGTTCAATGGGTTAAGTCTTGGCCAATGCAATCTCTGTTAGCCAGAGGGATCCATGCTTTCTGGGCGTGTGTTAACTTGGTTTTCTTTTCTTTTCTTTGTTATTATAAGGGAGCTGATGATCCAGTAAAGCAGATTCCTAGGCTCTTCCAATTTCTTTTCTTGAAGAATGGTCTTCAAGAAAAAGAAATTGATGTTGCTGAAGGTTTGTATGGATGCTGTTTGAAATGTCACTTCTAAACTTTTCATTTGTCTAGATCGTGGAAATGTTATTTTGGTTTTGTAATTGAATTACTGGAATCTGGTCTGGTAAATATTTGATGGCTTGGTCTTACTTTTTAAGCTCTTGACTGAATTAAATTTGATTTTAAGTGATTAATAGTTTTAAAGTTTTTTATGGTCATGTACAGTAAAACATGACTATTGTCTTGTTCAAGTGAATGTTCAGATTGTGGATATTAACTGTGGTTTATGCTGACGTAATGTAATGTAATGTAACTGTATTTATTGTGATCAGAGTTAAAATACGCTGTCATCTGAAGGAATGATGTTAGGCATGGACAACTTTGTGCGTGTGTGAGTGCTTGTGTGTGTAGAGTAAGTTATGATGTTTTTGATGGGTGAACTTCTTTATCGTTTCTAAGCATGAATATGTTCTGATAATTTCAGATGGCTTTGTTAAAGTTAAATCGATCGTAGCAGTTTATCAGGAATGGACAGAGGAGCAGGTAGTTGAAGTCTTGGGCAACAGTCCTCTTTACATCCTAAAGAAAGACGACGCACAAGATCTTGTCATCAAGCTCAAAGTTGAAGAGGTTGACTTCAAGCTGAATGTTTTTATGTCTATGACTGCAGCATTATCTATTCAGCCCTGTTTAAAATTCTCCAAATCTAAATTGCTGCAAAATACTCATTGCTCAAGCATGCTGCATTAACTTCTCTAACTGTTGAGGGACGATTGTATGATGGACCTTTTTTTATTGATCTATATATTTATAATCTCCATTCTATGTTCTATTTGCTTATTATTATTATTATTATTATTATTATTATTATTATTATTATTATAAAAAATTTTATCTGCTTTTTTGTAATCATTGCTTCAAATAATATTGCAAAATTTTCAATAGACTATTTTGTATCAAAATTTGTTGCTTAGAAACATGCTGATTATTGTCACAGAAGGTATTTTGTATTTTGCATTTGTGCCTAGAAGCCTTCTAGCAGTCAGGGTTCACATAGAATGGAGGAGCGTATGGAAGACAGCGACTGGAAAGAGACTGGTAAGAAGGAGTCTTCTGGTAATCGCAAGAACGAAGACGGTCCGTTTGACGACAGAAGAGCAAGAAACTCTCCCCGTGATGGGGTCAGTTTTAGGCATTTTCATGACGTCAATGTTGCGTACAGTAAAGCTTGATTTTTTGTGGTATTTGATGCAGTGCTTTTTTAATGTCTTAATTTAACTTTCCTTCATCGGCACTCGCACATAATTGTCAAGTTACTGCTAATTTCAACATTAATGGTTAATGTTGAATAGTTCAGTGTTACTTTGGGTTTGGTCATTATAAAAGGTTATACTTTTGAAAAGGAATTTTGGTGTAGAAGGTTCATGGCTTGGAGAAGTAACATCACTGAAAGAGTTTTTGTTATTGGTTTAGATTTATTTACATTCTTGATTTCTGATATTTTGTTTTGTTAGGGTCCAAGTCAACCGGGTCGTGGTGGTGGTGGCAGTTTCCTGACCCCAGACAAGATTTGTCAGACGTTGAGCTGGATTTTTAGGGAAGGTGCCAGGAAATATGGGGTCCCCTTCCAACAAGGTCTCTGATTTTTGATTATGAAGCAATTTGTGTATACTGATGCTGTGTCATTTTACATGTGAGATTTTCTTTTATGTTAAATTTTATCAGGTTTGGCCAAGCTTCTGTCTGTATTCTAAGACAGGACAGTGTAACTTGTGTAAAACCATTGGTTGCAATGCAAGGGTAATGGCACTGAACATTTGTACATTTGTATTAATGTGATGTAATAGGAGACTAATGCTTTTGATGGTATTGCATTTGACTTAATTACTGCGTAATTTAAGTGTATTCCGGTAACAATAGTGCTTGATTGGATATTTGTAATTCCAGGTAATTCCTTGTATGTGAAGGACATTCTTGAATCATTTCCGAATTTTTATAACACTTCTGAGAATGACATAATTGTGGCTGTGAAGACTGCTGGCTGGAAAAATACATTTATTCTTGACAGTTCAAACGGTCCACTTATGATAAGAAAAAGTGAATCCAGGCCTGACAGGGTATGTGATGTCTTTTCTTTAATATTTCTGAGTTTTTAGTAGTGTAAGTAACTCTTGATTTTAAACTTATTTCCATATTTTCTCTTTGAATGTTTCTCATTTGAAAAATAACTTTATTATTATTGCTGATTGTTTCCTTTATATACTGTATGTCTCAGTATGTGTTATGTGTTCTTAACACAAGAGAAATTCTACTAAACCACTTAGAATCCATATAATGCAGCTTTATATTCTGATAATATGTTGTAATGGAGACTTTATATGGTACACTTTATGGAATACTAAGATGTATACTTAAATATATAATAATCTTTATTCGTGGCAAGCACAGCATCAAAAAGAATAGCACACAAACAAGGAATAACACGTCTCTTTCCATTTCTCTTTTTTTTCATATTCTGCCTTGCTACTATCCCACTCCCACCCTGACTGTTCACTGGCATTTTTTGCAGTATGCATTTGGAGTAGCATCGATTGATATCTTTGGGGCTTGGTCTCCCATGGGGGCTGGGCCTCGGTCTCCCACTGGGGGGCTGTGCCCCCCCCAGTGGGACCTACGGACCCACAGAAGGGCTGGGGCTTGGTCTCCGATGGGAGGCTGCACCCTTTGTAGGACCTACGGCCCCACACATGGGGTGCCCCTTCAGTGGGGCCATGCAATATGCAGCCAATCAGGATGCTTCCCCAGTGTCCCCACCCTGTACAACGTGCAGCCAATCAGGACGCTTCCCAAGTGCCCCCCCCCCCGTACAACATGCAGCCAATTAGGATGCTTCTCTAGTGCCTCCCCCTCCCCCTGTACAACATGCAGCCAATCAGGATGCTTCGTAAAGCTCTGTCCATTATAATGTTTTGGTTGCCTATAGCAACAACTTGTTCAACATGTATGTTTGGTCACAAAGAAACAAACAGACATTGGAAATTATTATTATTATAGATAATAATAACTGAGAGGAGGTGATGATGCTGCCTAGTAACTGTAGAATGACTATAATACTGTGAGTGAAGTCTTTAGTTCTGTTGATATTTTAGGAAAGGAACATGGATCCTAGCAGAAAGGTATGGTCTGAAATTTGATACACAATAGTTTTCAAGAAGAAGTTTATAGTTATTTAATTTTTATTAGTGATCACCTATCACATGTTGTTTGCATTGATGGGGGGGGAGTTTGAGCTCTCCGCATCAAATTAATTTGTATATGCTTTAAAGTTTGCAACTCCCATTAAATGGTGACAAAAGCAAACTAAAATCATTTTTGGACATTCGTGAAATCAAAGGTGGTTTATAAAGGAGAACGCAAGTAAATAGCAACTGAAAAGCCTTCGAGATGAGACTCAATTTGTGAATCAAGTGCTACGTGTAGAGTTAGTGATAATACCGGAATTTCAACTGCGACTTATTAGGTAAAGTCAAATTCTCAGAATTTCAGCTGAAGTATTATTGGGTTTCACTGGCCACAATGTTTCACTTACTTTTACCAGATACGTTATATTGAACTACTAATGGGCAGAATAACCAGTCCTGTGAACAAACCCAATCTATGCCTCGGATAAATTGATGTTGGCTGTTTTGACTTTGGGCTGTTATCTTTGCTGTAGATTTCATTTTAGGCCAGAAGAGGATTTATGTTTTGTGTCGTGTCATTTTTTTGGCACAGGGTGATTTTCATCTGTCGAAAACGATGTCCTTCCTACTTCGACACGGCGCCGAGAAACTTCGACTCCCGATGCTTCCGGGTCGGTGATTTGGTGGAGAATTGTAAAAATATTTATGAATGGACGTAGTGAAAACAATGCTCCACTTTTTCTATGTTTGACAGAAAATGAAAGATTTTATATGCGTATTAGTTCTATCTGAATTGTTAACTGCCTGATACTGATGATTCTGATGGAAAGGGACTTCTTAGTCTTATCTTGTAATTATTTTATTACAGTTTAGTCTTTGTCATCTTATTGTCACAGAATTTCTATTCCTCAGATATTAATTGCTTGCTCATTATGTTTGACTCCTGATAATAATATTCACTGAATGATCTCATGAGGTTATGTGGGTTTGACTGTGCTAGCTTCATTTAAATTTCACATATTGTTTGATGATTTTATTTACATGGTTTCTTGAGGATAATTTGAAATAGAAACAACTTCAGTTTTGGCCTCAAGCTTATGTAATGTATCGTAGTTTTATCTCAAGCAAAGTAACGTAGAATTGAAATCATATCAGATATTGGGGCATTGTTTGTTACAAATATGAACATTTTTCTAGTTTTCTTGTGGACTGCTGTAGATTCAGTGAGAATGATTTCCTTTTGGTTTTGTGCAGGAGGTTTCATATATGTTGATGATCTACTAAATTACAATGATTTGAGAGGATACAGCCCAGAAGACGTGCGAAGAGTTGTTGCTGAAAATGATAAGAAGAGATTTTACCTGGCTGAGGATCCAGAAACAGGACGACTCAAAGTCAGGGCCAACCAGGGCCACACGTTTGAGGTCCGACTGCTATTTTTCTTGTGATTTCATTTGTTTATTTATAATAAAATAATATTTTTGTTTTTTAAATTATCATTGCATATAATGTGCAAATAGTAAAGTAATGAAAAGAATCATTATAATGCAATGACTCTAAAATATGATATTATGTACAGCACCTCTTATACAGAGGTACTCATTGGCTATTGATTTGTAGAGACACAAGTGTTGATAGAGATTACCGGGTAATCATTTGAAATACATTTACCAGAAGTTGAGAATTGCCATCAGGGTGGTAGCAATATAATTCTTTATCACGATATTAACAGTTTTGTCGTGTGATGTGTAATGTTAACAGTTTCATCTTGTGATGTGTAATGTTAACAGTTTCATCGTGTGATGTGTAATGTTAACAGTTTCATCGTGTGATGTGTAATGTTAACAGTTTCATCATGTGATGTGTAATGTTAACAGTTTCATCGTGTGATGTGTAATGTTAACAGTTTCATCGTGTGATGTGTAATGTTAACAGTTTCATCGTGTGATGTGTAATGTTAACAGTTTCATCTTGTGATGTGTAATGCTAACAGTTTCATCGTGTGATGTGTAATGTTAACAGTTTCATCGTGTGATGTGTAATGTTAACAGTTTCGTCGTGTGATGTGTAATGTGTTTCATGTTGTGATCAGGTTGCAGATCTTGAATTGGAAGAAATAACAAATGCCGATCAGTTTCCAAATGTTATACACGGCACATACACACAGTCGTGGAATTCTATTAAGTCCCAAGTATGTGAACATGCCTTGAAAATCATTCTTTAGGACTTTGAATGTATCACAAGTGTATCTTTGGCAGAGCAATTCTATTGAGAGTTGTGATACTAGACATATAATTTCAATTATGCCTGTATTTATAGAAGGTTCTCTGTTATTTATTAACATTTTAATTTATTTAAAGTTTAAATTTATTTAGCAGCATGATTCAGCAATGTATCGCTGTATATTAGAATCTTTTGAAAGAAACTTTGTCATTTTAAACATTCAAATGATAATAAACAAGTAACAGTACAATTTGAAAAATTTTCATATTGCTTTTCACTGGTAGCTTATGTGATTTTGTTTTAGTTCATTGTACAGTATTTCTCGGCAGTTGAAATTATGCACTAGCCTATTAGGATTGTCTTTTCTTTATGCACTAACCTTTTAGGACTGTCTTTCTATTATTCTATTATGCCCTGGTCTATTTATTAGTATTGTCTTTCTATATTACAGTAATGGCATAATTCTATGGTCAAAATGCATTGTGTTTTGCTGTCTTAACATTCTACGTTATGTTTAAGGGCCTGAAACGTATGGGAAGGAATCACATTCACTTTGCCCCTGGTGAGCCTGGATCAGATGGCGTTATTAGTGGTAAGAAATGCAATTCTCAACCTATATTGGGGTAAATCATTTGAATTTTACATTGTAAAAAATTTATTTGTGGTATTTTGTAATCATTTATGCCCAGGTACCATATTTTTCACTCATTTATTGCTCACCCCTGTATGATATGCACCCTCCATTATTATGCTGTAATTTTCTGCATGTTCCAATCCATGATTAAGTAAAAAGAGAGTTCAGAATTGCCATTCCCTTCTCAGTTGCTATGATATCTCCAATTCCTGGATATAAACTTGAAACCTTTCTTTTCCAAGTCATTCTCTCCTACACAGTAGAGTAGATAGAATGTCTCATCCACAGTTCCCTATTGAACTAATGATCTGTCTGACAACTTTACTTCTGCTATGCTATTTCAACAGTAGAGATCAAGAGCCTAAGAATATGTAGCTTCCACAATACTACTGTGAAAGCGCTATATAAATCCAAGAGAGTTTGCACACTTAGTGGTTATGTTTGGTTTGTAAAATAAAGGTATGCATGTTAATCGTAGGATTTATGAAATTAATTACTTGACGATGGGTCTAGCCGGTGATACGGAGGAGGCAAGTGACATTGGAGAGAGAGTTCACTGCCTGTGTTATATCTCATTTGGGAATGTGTTATTTGAAAATGGTGACCAATTGTGAGCTGAAAAAGGAAGCAGCAAAAGATGTCTGTACTTGAAGAAACTCTGTATTCTGACTGGTACAGTGTGTGTTAGTTTATTAGCAATTTGTTGATGCTATTATATATATATATATACATATAACTATTAATTTATTATCTACATATGCAATACATGACATCTTATTGTTTTTAGGCATGAGAGGGTCGTGTGATGTCCTCATTTACATCGATCTGCAAAAGGCACTGAATGGTAAGATCTTATTTATTCAATTTCATAGAAGATCTTTTCTACCGAAATCCTCTCAAATATCGAACAGTTTTTTTGTTGATCGTGATTATTTTCATGCGTTGTTTTGACGGCAACTGTGGCATTGTGTTTGATCTTTCTGCTTTGTCTTTGCTGTGCTGTGTTTAGATGGAATCAAGTTCTACAGATCGGCCAACAATGTCATCCTAAGCCCAGGAGACGAGAAAGGAACGTTGTTGCCCAAGTATTTTGCCAACGCAGTCCAGCGCCATCCGCGTAGGTTCAATTTCAACCCCAAGTCCTTTTAGCCCCTTAACTGTATTTAACTGTAACTCAATGTAAAATGGACAGATATATCCGGTATCCCCAGTTAAGGGGTTAAGGAATGCTTTTATCAGACTTTTATCCCAACTGTGAATTTTAAAATGCAGTTCTGTCACTCTGCTAGAATCTGTGCAAATAAAGAAATGCATCTTTTGGTTTGTCATTTAACGACATTTATTGGCATGGATGGCAGTTGCTAATCCTAGGGTAAGATGTGCCAGACTTTGGATTTGAAAGGGCCTTCAAATCTCTTTCATATTCAACGGCATGCAAAAACTAATCTGCCACTCCCAAAAATGCCTCTAGCTGTTTAATATATGCACCTTTCAGCAACTGAAATGTTGATAGTCTTACTGTTCCCCATCCAGACAAACGTTTCTCATACAAATGCTTTGAAATTTTGCAAATTGCTTTGGAGCACCATCTATAATATATGCATTAGAACTTGAACCAATATATGCGTAGTTCCTTCTTTTCAGAATGTTATTTTCCTGTTATGATTGAAACAGAGATCGTTATTTCATATGTAATCGAATGTTACCGAGTTTGAATTTGCTTTGTTTTTTTGTATTACCCAGGAATGAAGCTGCCACTCTAGAATGTCGTTAGATTTTCAACAGATACCAATGCAGCTGCTGTTGTCATCCAGACTTCGACCATTTCAAGACTACATGAGACATTCAGTTCACCTAATTTTAATAATAATGACAAAGCAGACATATCAGGTCACGAGTTCATGCATGTGCGATGGGTTGGTGGACTTTAGATTCAAAACTCAATAGGGTTCATAGCAGATAATTCTAAAACTCAAGAACTTTTGTAAAGGAATTGTTTCATCATAATTATGTTAGTTTTATCAACACACTAAAACCCCCCTCCAACCACTCGCCAGTGATGGACAAATCTCCTACAATTCTCTTGCGAAATCAAAGCGATTTGCAGACATGAATTTTTCATCAAATTTCTCAAAAATCGACGATGGTTAGCCCAGGGTTTTTTGGTCACAAAAATTTTGTGTCCTCCAATTCTCTTGAAACTCACGCCATTTCAAGCCTATTATTTTTCCTCTAAGAATCTGCAATTAGAAGTTTGATATCTCTCGGGGGGGCCCTTCGATTTTTTGCTAATCATTATGTAGCCTTTATTATCTATATAGGCCTATTACTGAGAGAATGCTAGAAATCGTTTTAGTAGAAAAATCGACAGATTCAGGGCGAATTTGGCCAAAAGTTCGGGTGCAAAGACAACTCTAAGGCCCTCTACAATTCTCTTGCGAAATCTCAGCGATTTGCAGACATGAATTTTTCGTCAAATTTCTCACCAGGGTTTTTTTGTCGGAAAAATTTTGTGTCCTCCGATTCTCTTGAAACTCACACCAGTTGAAGCTCATTCGATGCCTATAGTGGATCTGCAGTTAGATTTTTGATATCTGTGGGGGGCCTACGATTTTTTGCTAACTTTTGCCGAGTTTCTGCCATCTTTGTAAGGCTAATATGCGTATAGGTTTTAATAGAAAAATCGACATTTTCCAGACGAATTTGCCCAAAATTTTTGGTGCAAAGGCATCAGTAGGAGGCCCCCTACAATTCTAATGCGATATATGAGCGAATTTCGGACATGAATTTTTCGTCAAATTTCTCAAAATTTCGTGATGGTTAGTCCAGGGTTTTTTTGTCGGAAAAATTTTGTGTCCTCCGATTCTCTTGAAACTCACACCAGTTGAAGCTCATTCGATGCCTATAGTGGATCTGCAGTTAGATTTTTGATATCTGTGGGGGGCCTACGATTTTTTGCTAACTTTTGCCGAGTTTCTGCCATCTTTGTAAGGCTAATATGCGTATAGGTTTTAATAGAAAAATCGACATTTTCCAGACGAATTTGCCCAAAATTTTTGGTGCAAAGGCATCAGTAGGAGGCCCCTACAATTCTAATGCGATATATGAGCGAATTTCGGACATGAATTTTTCGTCAAATTTCTCAAAATTTCGTGATGGTTAGTCCAGGGTTTTCTTTGTCAAAAAAATTTTGTGTCCTCCGATTCTCTTGAAACTCACACCAGTTGAAGCTCATTCGATGCCTATAGTGGATCTGCAGTTAGATTTTTGATATCTGTGGGGGGCCTACGATTTTTTGCTAACTTTTGCCGAGTTTCTGCCATCTTTGTAAGGCTAATATGCGTATAGGTTTTAATAGAAAAACCGACATTTTCCAGACGAATTTGCCCAAAATTTTTGGTGCAAAGGCATCAGTAGGAGGCCCCCTACAATTCTAATGCGATATATGAGCGAATTTCGGACATGAATTTTTCGTCAAATTTCTCAAAATTTCGTGATGGTTAGTCCAGGGTTTTTTTTGTCGGAAAAATTTTGTGTCCTCCGATTCTCTTGAAACTCACACCAGTTGAAGCTCATTCGATGCCTATAGTGGATCTGCAGTTAGATTTTTGATATCTGTGGGGGGCCTACAATTTTTTGCTAACTTTTGCCGAGTTTCTGCCATCTTTGTAAGGCTAATATGCGTATAGGTTTTAATAGAAAAATCGACATTTTCCAGACGAATTTGCCCAAAATTTTTGGTGCAAAGGCATCAGTAGGAGGCCCCTACAATTCTAATGCGATATATGAGCGAATTTCGGACATGAATTTTTCGTCAAATTTCTCAAAATTTCGTGATGGTTAGTCCAGGGTTTTTTTTGTCGGAAAAATTTTGTGTCCTCCGATTCTCTTGAAACTCACACCAGTTGAAGCTCATTCGATGCCTATAGTGGATCTGCAGTTAGATTTTTGATATCTGTGGGGGGCCTACGATTTTTTGCTAACTGTTGCCGAGTTTCTGCCATCTTTGTAAGGCTAATATGCGTATAGGTTTTAATAGAAAAATCGACATTTTCCAGACGAATTTGCCCAAAATTTTTGGTGCAAAGGCATCAGTAGGAGGCCCCCTACAATTCTAATGCGATATATGAGCGAATTTCGGACATGAATTTTTCGTCAAATTTCTCAAAATTTCGTGATGGTTAAGTCCAGGGTTTTTTTGTCGGAAAAATTTTGTGTCCTCCGATTCTCTTGAAACTCACACCAGTTGAAGCTCATTCGATGCCTATAGTGGATCTGCAGTTAGATTTTTGATATCTGTGGGGGGCCTACGATTTTTTGCTAACTTTTGCCGAGTTTCTGCCATCTTTGTAAGGCTAATATGCGTATAGGTTTTAATAGAAAAATCGACATTTTCCAGACGAATTTGCCCAAATTTTTTTTGGTGCAAAGGCATCAGTAGGAGGCCCCTACAATTCTAATGCGATATATGAGCGAATTTCGGACATGAATTTTTCGTCAAATTTCTCAAAATTTCGTGATGGTTAGTCCAGGGTTTTTTTTGTCGGAAAAATTTTGTGTCCTCCGATTCTCTTGAAACTCACACCAGTTGAAGCTCATTCGATGCCTATAGTGGATCTGCAGTTAGATTTTTGATATCTGTGGGGGCCTACGATTTTTGCTAACTGTTGCCGAGTTTCTGCCATCTTTGTAAGGCTAATATGCGTATAGGTTTTAATAGAAAAATCGACATTTTCCAGACGAATTTGCCTAAAAATTTTTGGTGCAAAGGCATCAGTAGGAGGCCCCTACAATTCTAATGCGATATATGAGCGAATTTCGGACATGAATTTTTCGTCAAATTTCTCAAAATTTCGTGATGGTTAAGTCCAGGGTTTTTGTCGGAAAAATTTTGTGTCCTCCGATTCTCTTGAAACTCACACCAGTTGAAGCTCATTCGATGCCTATAGTGGATCTGCAGTTAGATTTTTGATATCTGTGGGGGCCTACGATTTTTGCTAACTTTTGCCGAGTTTCTGCCATCTTTGTAAGGCTAATATGCGTATAGGTTTTAATAGAAAAATCGACATTTTCCAGACGAATTTGCCCAAAATTTTTGGTGCAAAGGCATCAGTAGGAGGCCCCTACAATTCTAATGCGATATATGAGCGAATTTCGGACATGAATTTTTCGTCAAATTTCTCAAAATTTCGTGATGGTTAGTCCAGGGTTTTTTTTGTCGGAAAAATTTTGTGTCCTCCGATTCTCTTGAAACTCACACCAGTTGAAGCTCATTCGATGCCTATAGTGGATCTGCAGTTAGATTTTTGATATCTGTGGGGGCCTACGATTTTTGCTAACTGTTGCCGAGTTTCTGCCATCTTTGTAAGGCTAATATGCGTATAGGTTTTAATAGAAAAATCGACATTTTCCAGACGAATTTGCCCAAAATTTTTGGTGCAAAGGCATCAGTAGGAGGCCCCCTACAATTCTAATGCGATATATGAGCGAATTTCGGACATGAATTTTTCGTCAAATTTCTCAAAATTTCGTGATGGGTTTTTTTGTCGGAAAAATTTTGTGTCCTCCGATTCTCTTGAAACTCACACCAGTTGAAGCTCATTCGATGCCTATAGTGGATCTGCAGTTAGATTTTGGATATCTGTGGGGGGCCTACGATTTTTTGCTAACTTTTGCCGAGTTTCTGCCATCTTTGTCAGGCTAATATGCGTATAGGTTTTAATAGAAAAATCGACATTTTCCAGACGAATTTGCCCAAAATTTTTGGTGCAAAGGCATCAGTAGGAGGCCCCCTACAATTCTAATGCGATATATGAGCGAATTTCGGACATGAATTTTTCGTCAAATTTCTCAAAATTTCGTGATGGTTAGGGTCCAGGGTTTTTTTTCGGAAAAATTTTGTGTCCTCCGATTCTCTTGAAACTCACACCAGTTGAAGCTCATTCGATGCCTATAGTGGATCTGCAGTTAGATTTTTGATATCTGTGGGGGCCTACGATTTTTTGCTAACTTTTGCCGAGTTTCTGCCATCTTTGTAAGGCTAATATGCGTATAGGTTTTAATAGAAAAATCTACATTTTCCAGACGAATTTGCCCAAAATTTTTGGTGCAAAGGCATCAGTAGGAGGCCCCCTACAATTCTAATGCGATATATGAGCGAATTTCGGACATGAATTTTTCGTCAAATTTCTCAAAATTTCGTGATGGTTAGTCCAGGGTTTTTTTTGTCGGAAAAATTTTGTGTCCTCCGATTCTCTTGAAACTCACACCAGTTGAAGCTCATTCGATGCCTATAGTGGATCTGCAGTTAGATTTTTGATATCTGTGGGGGGCCTACGATTTTTTGCTAACTTTTGCCGAGTTTCTGCCATCTTTGTAAGGCTAATATGCGTATAGGTTTTAATAGAAAAACCGACATTTTCCAGACGAATTTTTCCCAAAATTTTTGGTGCAAAGGCATCAGTAGGAGGCCCCCTACAATTCTAATGCGATATATGAGCGAATTTCGGACATGAATTTTTCGTCAAATTTCTCAAAATTTCGTGATTTCGTCCAGGGTTTTTTTTGTCGGAAAAATTTTGTGTCCTCCGATTCTCTTGAAACTCACACCAGTTGAAGCTCATTCGATGCCTATAGTGGATCTGCAGTTAGATTTTTGATATCTGTGGGGGGCCTACGATTTTTTGCTAACTTTTGCCGAGTTTCTGCCATCTTTGTAAGGCTAATATGCGTATAGGTTTTAATAGAAAAATCGACATTTTCCAGACGAATTTGCCCAAAATTTTTGGTGCAAAGGCATCAGTAGGAGGCCCCCTACAATTCTAATGCGATATATGAGCGAATTTCGGACATGAATTTTTCGTCAAATTTCTCAAAATTTCGTGATGGTTAGTCCAGGGTTTTTTTTTGTCGGAAAAATTTTGTGTCCTCCGATTCTTTTGAAACTCACACCAGTTGAAGCTCATTCGATGCCTATAGTGGATCTGCAGTTAGATTTTTGATATCTGTGGGGGGCCTACGATTTTTTGCTAACTTTTGCCGAGTTTCTGCGATCTTTGTAAGGCTAATATGCGTATAGGTTTTAATAGAAAAACCGACATTTTCCAGACGAATTTTTCCCAAAATTTTTGGTGCAAAGGCATCAGTAGGAGGCCCCCTACAATTCTAATGCGATATATGAGCGAATTTCGGACATGAATTTTTCGTCAAATTTCTCAAAATTTCGTGATGGTTGTTAGTCCAGGGTTTTTTTTTGTCGGAAAAATTTTGTGTCCTCCGATTCTCTTGAAACTCACACCAGTTGAAGCTCATTCGATGCCTATAGTGGATCTGCAGTTAGATTTTTGATATCTGTGGGGGGCCTACAATTTTTTGCTAACTTTTGCCGAGTTTCTGCCATCTTTGTAAGGCTAATATGCGTATAGGTTTTAATAGAAAAATCGACATTTTCCAGACGAATTTTTCCCAAAATTTTTGGTGCAAAGGCATCAGTAGGAGGCCCCCTACAATTCTAATGCGATATATGAGCGAATTTCGGACATGAATTTTTCGTCAAATTTCTCAAAATTTCGTGATTTCGTCCAGGGTTTTTTTTGTCGGAAAAATTTTGTGTCCTCCGATTCTCTTGAAACTCACACCAGTTGAAGCTCATTCGATGCCTATAGTGGATCTGCAGTTAGATTTTTGATATCTGTGGGGGGCCTACGATTTTTTGCTAACTTTTGCCGAGTTTCTGTCATCGAAGTAAGGCTAATATGCGTATAGGTTTTAATAGAAAAACCGACAGAAACGACAAAGCAAGCATTGCATTCGTTAAGCCGCCAATTCACCTTTTGCCAAAGTTTTATCTCGGACGAAGGGTGGCGAGCTAGATGTTTTACAGCATATATATATATATATATATATATATATATATATATATATATATATATATATATATATATATATATATATTCCGTAGCTACGATAAATGATAAATGGATCCAAAACATTTCAAGAATGTTGTTAAACTAATTTACAAGACCTAATTTGTGACACAGTAGAATTCATAGCAAAATTCAAAGATCCATGAACGCTGAATTTCTCAAAACAAGAAATTAAGTGTCGCCGGCTTATTTTTGTAATAGCAGCACAGAGTTTAACGATGAATTCAAAGTTAGTAAGAAAGTCTCCTATTTCGTTTCACGTCCTTGCGTCTTATTCAATTGTTCAACAGTTTTTATACAAAACAATGAATTCCCAGCATTGGTTTCAACAAATATCGTAACAACAATTCACCGGAAGAAGAAGAAGACTCCTAGAAAAATGAAAAAACAATTGGTTGATATTAGATTCAAGTCTTGAACCCCGGAGCAATATTGCTGACTGTATGACACCCTATAGTCAATATCCCTCCCCCCCCACATCCCCACAAAAGATTCTCTGGCTTTGTACGAACCTCAGGACCAGACTAGGGTCAAATAGGAGGACCCCACTGATCTGTGTCTCTCTTTGTGGCCACGCTAATATAATATAGAGATGCAATCAATGGGTGTTGAATTTAAATCCATATTTGTCAATTTTTGCAAGAAAAGACTTCTCTCATTAAATTTTGCAATATATAAAAATGCAAGAAAGATATAAATTATCCAAGAACAGGTCTGTCAAATTTTGACAAAAGCAATGGTTCCAAAATAATGACATCATAGCGCCAGACAAGCATGTCCAATTTAGCCAGACTAAAATGCTTGGGCACCTTGGGTCCCCATCGTGGAAACACTACCACTAGCAAAGCCTAGAGTTAAATGTCCACTTCATGTATTAAGCAATCAGAAGGAGGTACTTAACCTTATTACCATAGCATTGTTCCAGCCTCTAAACCACTTAAAATCACATTATTATTACCTTTCGGTCATCATAGTTATGAACACTGATAATATTTTGCTTTTTCCACTCTCAATATTGGTGTGGTTCTCACACAGGGCAGACCCTACTGAACCAATACAATACCCTTCAAATATGCTTGCAGTAATTCACTTCTGGCAAATGTCTCGATAAAGCTGCAAGATTTTATCGTGGGTCATAGACTCATAGCACAGCTATCTTAAGCAGCACAATTTTAAAGAATCGCTAACATTCACATTCTAATCAGCGGTCTTCAAAGCAGTCGAGTCCTCCATAACGACCACTGCGTCCTGACGACCCATTTCCTTAAGGCATTTCGTCAAAACAGCCGCCGTTCCATTCATAACCTACAATCAAAGAAATCGATTACCAGAAGCAAAATACGCACCCGTTTCGTTTTATTTTGACAACATGTTGTCTGAAAGACGTAGACAAAATAAGTGGGACTGTCACCTCGTAATTGTCGAGTAGGGCCTTTGTGGGGCTTCCCTGAAATTGAAGGACTTTGACCAGAGGGCCGAAACCGAGCCGAACGGCTAACTCCTTCCAGTCACAACCGGTCTTGACCGGATCCAGCAGCTTTGCCAGCATAGTCCGGGTCATTGAATCCACTGACTGCAGGTCTGCAACAAGCAAGATGTCTTCTCTGAATTCTGCCAAATATTTTGCACTTAAATGAAGGCACATCATCAGCAAATCCAATGTATTATTTTTTATCCTTAAACTGACAGTTTCTTGTGTGCCATGATACCAAATGTCAGGAGCAAGGGCACATTAAGGAGTCCAGCTATATACAAATAAAGTTAAATAACACGTATCTTCATAAGACTTTGAGCATCGGATCGCAGGGACAGTTGCAACCGTTGTGATGTTGTCGGTACAAAATATTCCTGAAGATACTCTGGAGCAACCTGACTTTTATGGACTTGACAATGAGAAGAGAATGTTTATACTCAATTGTCTCTGGCTCAAACTTTGACCCAGTGAAGCCGGTCAGTTAGTGGGGGTGACGTGGTCACAACGTCCAGCACCAAAGACAAGCCTTGCAGCTGTATTCTGCACCGACTGCAGGCGATTCAGCTCGTATTAACCAGCAACACACTGACAGTGAGATACCGATCTTAGCTAAGATAGAGAATGCAGTCAGGCCACATACAGTCAATCCCTGTTGCCAGCCCTCTTAATATCATAATGTATTATCCCTGTTGGTTTTTATATTATGTTGTAAGGTACTATCTAAAATGTCCTCCAAATGTAGGGTTTGACAGTAATTCTAAAAGAGAAGAGTAACTGACCTCCTTGTTCTGCAAATCCACTTCTTTGCTGGCTCAAGATATTTATCGAGGAAATTCCCGAATCGTAGACCGATCTGAATTTAGTTGGCATTTCAGAGGAGACGTCTCCCGCTGCCGCTGCTGCTGCTGCGTGTAACAATACTCCAGAGCTCTCCATCATTTTCTCACTCACCGAACAGTAGGGCTCTCCGTTTAAAATCCGCAGCATCTGCAAATGGATCATAAACATCTCATCTGCTCCGACCATTCCACATAACAAGCACTGAATACGACCCAACAAGGCCAGGCCGCCCACATTACATATCGATCAAACACAATGGCCAAATAGAAATATTTATGCTACAGGACAGTAGACAAAAGCAAATGACAGTAAAACCCTATTAATACGGCTCATACAACACAGACCCTTAGTTACCACACACCATCTTATTTCTACTAGAAATGACTCTATATGCTTCTAACCTCTTAAATCCATGCTAATGGGGTTTTACTGTAGAAGAAAATGGAAATCATTTTGACTTAGACAATCTATCAGAAAAACCAAATTCTTCATTTTGACAAAAGTTATCCTAACAAGACTAATTCCACGATGGGTTTGTCGTAACCTTTGGATTTCTGGCCGCCAAATCTTTTGGCGTCTGACCGACAAAAGTTGCTTCTATCTTATTTTCCAACGTGTCCTTTTTCTCTGAATCTGAATCATTGCCCCCGTCTTCATTGTCTTCATCGTCCACATTGTCTTCGTCATCGTCGTCTTCGTTATCGTAGCTAAGGTTCTCTGCGTCTGGATCGGCATCGGCCGCCATCAGAAGAGCGGAAACTCCGAGACGATTTGTCGACACGGCCATGTGGAGGGCGGTGTTACCGTCGTAGGCTGCCTGATTGACATCGGCTCCACTCTACAAACGACAGAACTCTTTAGACAGTCTAATTCTGGGCACAGCGCGAAGTGGACGGCACCTACACAGCACGCTCTGTACAGTCAATGGGTGAAAGGCCTCCAGTTGAATCCACTATGCAGTAATCTGCCGTGGATAAAACAGTCGACCCGTTACATAATGTAATCTAACAAAGGAAGACCACACAAGGAATGGTGTGATGATATTGAAGCATGGTATGGAGGCAGTTTACTGGATCTGAGTCACAGAGCAATTAACAGGAAAGTGAATGGCAGACAACTGTGGAGATGGCATCATGCACCAATGGGCAATGATGATGATGATTCTAATAAAGCATTCAATCCCTAACCATACAATCAAACAATAAACACAACAACGAAGGACCTGATCAACTCATATGCTATGCTGTGTCATTCTGAACAAGTTGAAGGATTGAACGAGTGTCAGTGACAGTGACATTTGTCAATTTTACAAACACAAACACATTGACCAACTTCCACAAACAAAGTGGTACATTAACATTTTACCGATATTGCCAATCTAAAGAAAGCAGCATTATGTAAACAGAAAAGACTCAATACCTCGAGGATAAGATGGCCAACGATGGCCAAGTTGTCAGCGTCAACAGCGTGGTGCAGAGCGGTGCGTCCGCTACGGGCGTCGGGAAAATTGACGTCTGCTCTCCCGACCGACAGCAGCAGCTTAGCACAACCCAAGTGTCCTCCAAGGACAGCCAAGTGCAGTGCACTGAATCCTAACAGAGAGAAAGACAGACAGCGCTCTCAATCGGGAAATCAAAGGCAAAGACAGTGCTGTTAGTAAATAGTTAAGGAACCAGGGCAAATTATTCAAATGAAAACTTGAAGAGCTCATCAAAAAAGTAACTTTTAAGAATTCACTCAAATGTTTGTGAATTTAGACTATTGATTTGAAAACTTTCCTTTCGTCGATAAATCAAAAAATTCTGATTTTTATGATCTTAGGTTTTTTTGCCATTTCCATTTGATCGTTATTTATTGCTAAGAAATCTGAAACTGAAATGAAGAAGTCACAGAATAACTGACCGTCAAAGTTAAGATCGTTGACGGATGGTGAGACAGAGTAGTCCCAGTTGTTCAGAAACTGTTCCAGACACAATTCGTAACCGCTGCGGGCTGCCAGGTGCAGAAAAGTGTTGCCCTGTTTGTCGCGCGAAGTGTAATCTGCACCGTACGCAAGAAGCATGTTCAGCAGATGAATCTGTTTCGTTGCAACGGCCAAGTACAGAGGCGACTGACAAAGAAACGCAAACAAACGATGAATTAGAAAAGTCTATTCAAAATCACGAATATCAATCAATCATTCTTGCCAGTGTTTATTCTAGGCCTGTTTCTTTTGGGGGGGAGGGGGAAATTCCCACCAAAGTTTTAAAATTCCCCCCCAAAAAATTTGTATATGTTGGATTGGGGGATGGAAATTTCCTCCCCCCCAAAGCGTGGAGAGACAAATCTTCCCCCCCCCCTCCAAACATTTCAAACTGCCCCAATGTCAAGGTGGCTAGAATAAACATTGATTCTTGCATAAACATTAACTGGCAACACCGAATAATATCCACACATTGAAATCAACAATAACAGCAAATCAAAATATTAGCAACAATACAATTAATAATCCTGCAGAGATAAATCACAATATTCTTCAAATATTTTTATGTTTAAATTGGTCAAATGTCAATTAAAAATTCCTAAAACTACTTAACCTTTTGACCTCAACAATCTGTATATAACTATAAGGTTATGAAGCTGAAATATCAGACTTACGGGTGAAATGGTTAAGGGGTTAAGGTAAACCTAACTGTTAAATGTCAAATTGATTTTCATAAGGAAAGTCTGTTGAGATAACAGAATCACCTGTAGAAGATCATTTTGATCGTTAAAAACAGACGAGTCATTAAGCGTCGACAGAACGGACAGAAGGTTCTTTGCTGCCTCCGTCTGCTGATGGATGATTGACAGGTGAAGACAACTGCAAGAAAAGCACTTTTCAACTAAATAATCAGTAGCATAAAGCACAGCAAAAACCAAATCTAAGCATTCAGAAAAAAGGTAAAGTTAGTCCCCCCATGCTCGATCGAGCATAGTAAGTAAGACGAAATTCCTACAGCGCTGCCTGAAAGCTTGGCACAGAGCACCAGCTTATTCATGAGCGCTCAATCCATGTAAAATCCATAGTCCATGGTAGTCAAGGTCGTAGATCCAGGTAGGCGTAGGGTGCACTATCGTGTACTAGGCAAAGCAGCGACGCAGGTGGCTTATGCCATCAATCTCAAGTAGCTTGCCACTGCTTTCTCTAGACCCACATTTAGCTCTGCAGCTCAACGCTGCTACCGATTTATCCACGTCTTAGTGATGAATGGCTCGGTTGGACGCCAATGCCACTGCCTGATCCCAGGTCGTGCAATTCCAAGTAGTGAGATTCTAAGAAGTAGAAGTGTTGTAAATGATGATAATAATTCTCACCAAAACAAAGTTCTGCTAATGAACAACAACGAATTAACGCAAACAGAAGTCGACCGCCTGCGACCTACCTGTCGCCGTCATCGTTTGGAACGACAGCGAGATCTCGACCCGGATGAATGAGAAAGCGGACGTCGCCAGAAGAAGAATACAGCCGGAGGCTGTTTGCCACCTGGATTGATTTCGTCTTCATCAAACGAACTGAAAAGAAAAACACAAATGGTAATAGAGAAAATGCAGACACAACACCCAACCTACACCGACTGCTCACTCAGTGATACTGTGGCTAAACACAGCAAGTTTACTTTTCTATATTTATGGTGGGTTGGGTCAGAAAAAAAGTCCTCATGTACGAAATTGCAATGTATTACGGTGGATTGGGGTGGGTAAAGTAACCCTATTACCGGCATAAGTCGGGTTGGGTTTGGTTCTAAAAAATGGACCCGTGGACATCTCTGGTCTAAAGCGGTCTAGCAGTATCTCTCCTGTACTAAAACCACCACTCTGAATCATACAACCTTCTATTTCAATTTGGTTCTATAAATAATTTTACCCGATGTATAATTCTGTCAAAGAAATTACAAATATAAAATCCGTTTCTCAATTTTTACCCAGAGTCGCCAGTCGACTGTCAATTTCTTTGTCTTGCTCTGTTTGTCTCTTCTCAGTATTTGGCCTGTCTTCGGTTTTTGCCCCATCAGCTGAAACGGTGTTTGGTAACTGGCTGGAAACATCCGAGGTTTTTGTGTGCTTTGACTTTGAAGGTGAAATGCTTGGCTCAAGGTCGCCGAATGGAGCTCCCTGGGCAGTAGAAGGTAAGCCACGAGATACCAGATGACCATGGCCGGTGATGGTGTAGCCACAGGAGTCTGCCTCGAGCCTTGACTGGACTGGAATTTGAAAGGACCATGTCCCAAATGGACCTGTGGGATTTTGTTGACCTGATCAGGAAATAAAGACTAAATACTGTTATTCAAGAATGATTCATCTTATAAATCTTGATCAAAATATCTACAATTTCTTCATAATGCATCTGCGGATATTGCAACAACTCGTACTTATTAACAAAGTCCTCAAATGGCAAATTTTCCACTCACCTGAATCACCCTTCTCAAAGTGCTGCACGTTCTTTACGGCACTGTAACCATTTCCAATTCCTCCATTTCCTCCTCCACTCACTCCTCCACCTCCTCCACTTCCAGCGCTGTTTTGACTACTATGGCTTTTCGGTCCTGGAAAAATGACATAATACAAAGTTAGCATACACCATTGTATGTCTAAAACAATTTATTATAACTTAATCTTAACCAAAATTCATTCTATCCAAAAAAAACTTCAACATACATACAATACACATTCATAATCACGATTACGTCATTATTTAAAAAGATTTGCCATCACAGAGCCTTTATGAGTATACAATACAATGGGACACTTTGAGGAGGGGTTGTGGTGGCAGTGGATAGATATGGGTATGGTCGAGAGACACGGGAATTTCAAATGTCAAGGAGAAATTAAATGGGGGCACAGAGAACTTGGTTGCATGGAATTTTTGATTTAAAATTCACTCAACTTCACCCAATTTTCTCTCAGACAGTTGAGCTCAAGTCGCTTTAATCTTCACTAGCAAACAGATCTAGGAAAATCAGCAATAAAGACGCAGGCAATAAAGAAACCAAACTGATGAAAATCTGTCCGTGCGATGCCATTTAAGTTACATGCCATACTGACAATGTAATCAAATTGTTTTGGTCCAGCCTGAAATTTATTGACCAAATGAAAAGACTGCTTCAACAGTTTAACTTTTCTCAAAGGATGGTTAGGAGATAAGAAAGATCACCTCCTCCACCGAATGAATTTATCAAGTCACTGTCTCCAAAATGCGGAATTATCTTCTTTCTTTTCTTCTGAATGTCTTCCAAATCTGAAACAAACCATCAGAAGACCTGTCACGTTTAACAGAAGTGAAAAACAATCAATCACTCAATCAGTCAGTCAATCAATCGATCAATAAACTTCTATGGTGCCACCCTCATAATTCCTAGGGAATCAATCAGCCAATGGCACCGCACCAAATCCAATCATAATTGTAGCCAGATCAAGAAGGAAAGATCAGTTAGATCAATGATCTGTTCAACAGAAACCATCCTACACTCTTTGGCTAGCCAAAACTAAATTATTTCACCTTGAAGTTGGGTAGAATGGCTCAAACACTGACCCAAAAATGACTGCAGACAATAAGAAGAAAGGACAAATAATTTCTCTTCAAAATTGTTGTCCAAAATCACTTTTAGCAATTAATTCTAACGTCATCCATGACTAATCCGTTGATTTAATACCTGTCTGCTGCGGATAGTAAGTAAATGTTTTTGGGTCGCTGACTTCTCCGTCTGAGAACCGTTTCAGTTGGACATGGACAGCAACTGGACGGTCAATATTTGTCTCCATGTAGCTAGGAGTGCGGAAAACAATTGCATACTGGAACGAAAAAATTCAATTAAATCAATTGAAGGCTGACACAAACACACACATACACACTGCCACAGAGAACTTTATATACAGTTTCTCTTACGTACTTTTCTTCATCTGCAATATAGCAGCCTTGTCCATCTACCATGAGGCAAAAAATGTAAATAGCTGCTCATCCCTAAAATGTATTTGCAGGAAATGATGAAGAATGATCTTACTCACTTCATAACCAGTTGGCACAATGCCAAGAGGACCGGTCTAACACCAAACACTCATCATCATCACCACCACCACCACCACCACCACCACCACCATCATCGCCACATCATAACCAGTTGGCGTAATGCCAATTCTTATATAGCTCCACAATATGTAATGTAAACAACACAAGATAAACATAAACCACCCTTTCAAGTGGAGACTTCAACACATAAAAAAAATTCACCTCCTTCATTTTTACTTATTTTTATGAAATGACTCTCAAGCAGGTGGCACCTCTGAGTAGAAATAGGAGAGGCGCTAAAGAAGTCTTACATTACGACAGGTAAACAGTACCTGTCTGTGGACATCGTGCGGCGCAAAGTTCCCGTAATCCTCCCATTTCATGTTTCCATCCTCGTCCTGCTCGTAAAAACGGACGGTGATGTCATCTGCAAATGGACAGCAGACTCAAGATATTAACATGCACATGTCCAAATTGAATACTGTTGCATAGTTAACCCCTCAACACCAAGATGTGCATTCATACATTAAAATCATAACTGCACTCTATTCAAGGCCCAGACCCTAAAGAAAAACTCTACATACATTCATTTAACCCTTAAACCATCAAATACTTTGTAACTACAGTAAATGCAATTTGACCGAGTACAATCAGTTCCGGAGGTTTAAGGGTTAAATTAACCCCTTAACTGGTAATCCCGGATAAATCAGTAAACAAGGAGATATTCAATTTCACTTTATTAGAGAGTTTTCACAGTAGAAGTCATAACCACATTAACACAGTCCAGCAAGTCCTCCTACATATTACTAAAATCTTCTTCAATCAAAAGAATTTCCAGTCCCAAACGAGGAAATGCACAAATTAATAAAACTGAGCAAAATTTTCGAACGCTTGAGCCATAAAATCTGAAAAACGTTGAAACCTTTCTGAACTTTGTCGCAAAGAAGAAATACTTCTTCATTTCCAGTACAACATCCACCAACCTTATCCATCCGACAGATCTTCAGAACAGAAGCGCATGGAGCCTCTATATACAGAAAACGCCATAAGCAGAAGACATTGAGACCTTCTTCAAGCAAAGACTACCGATAGGAAGATTCAATCATTCAAACAGTGACAACAGGAATATTGTTTAATATCAAAATTCAAATGCAAGGCTTGAAATAACTCAAGCAAAAGAAGCAGGAAGACAAACAAGTCAAATAATTATTGCCTAACATACCATAAACATTATATATATATATATATATATATATATATATATATATATATATATATATATATATATATATATATATATATATATATATATATATATATATATATATATATATATATATATATATATATATATATATATATATATATATATATATATATATATATATATATATATATATATATATATATATAGTCACATATACTAATGCTGGACAATGACAAGAACACAGCAATAACTTTCAGTGTGCTTTTCTAGTTTTCAGTTTTCTGGTAATTTCAATGTCGTCTAAAGCAGCAAATACACTACACTGTAACTGAAGACTCAGTGGAGAACAGAAATGTATACAAATTAGAAGAAATTCATATCGACAAAGGAAGCGAGATTCACGACTGACTGCTGTCATAGATAGGATTAGAGATGACTGCAGGAAGGACGTGTGAGAACGCTCCTTTCAAGTCCTGCAAATACGCCTGAAACTTAAGACGAACGACGGTCAATGGCATCATCTTTGCCTGGTGCTCCGCTTCTGTCCGTGCCAATTCCTCTTCCTCTTCTGTCATAATAATAATAATAATAATAATAATAATAATAATAATAATAATGTGGTTAATAAAAATTCAATAAATACACATCAAGCATACAGCTCAAAGGGTTTCATGATAATCACCAAATCACACAATTAACCCTTTTACTACTAGACCCTCTGGCCCGAAAGGTTCCTAAACCTAGCCTTTTTTCGTGACCCTTCAGGTCACGGGGTCACATATATCAATAATGCAGGGCAGTCCAGACTGCAGCAATGGTATTTAAGCATATTGATAAGACAGTTCTGCAGAATTTCAATGATAATTTCACTTTATCTAAGTCAGTATGGGGGAGGGGATAGGGTTGCCACACTAATGAAAGGGTTAAGTCAAATTAGAAATAGTTTGAATCCTAAAATTAACTTGGATCCTGCTATGTTCTGTAAGCAAACAGATGAGGGTAAGGATACAAAAAAAAAATAACAATAATTAATATGTTTCTATAAAGCATTACATTTACATTACACAATGTTCAATATCTGCAGTAAAGAATCTGAAGCAAGTTAAAGATTATCAGAATTTAGAGACAGAGTCAAAAGCCTCAGTTCACGATCTAATTCACATATGCAAATAAATTCAGTTGAGCGTTCATCTGATATTACTTCAACTAAAGCAGATTTTGAACTCAAAACGTCCTTACAAAAGAATGTCTACCACTGAAAAGACCAAAACAGCTAACGTGTGATGACCAAGCATCTTGAAACGTACGAGTGAGGCGTATATGCTCCGCGTCCTGCCCAAGTATTCCAGATTCAATCATTCGGTCGACTTTCAGCGACTCCCGAATCCTCTCCGTCAAGATCTTTGTCACCGACTTCTTCGTCACGTGACGCACTCCGAGATTTGGAAAGCTGCAAACAACGATTTAGCAGAAGAGTCACAATGCAGGAGAACAAAGCCACGGACAATGAATGATTCAAAAGCTCAAATAACTCAAACCTTAGATGAAAGTAATTTCGGATGAAAGTGTCTCTTGCCTGACGGTCGTATTTTCGCCTTTAATGATGACGCTGCACGTGCCGTTCTGACAGTTCTTTCCGATCAGTTCGTGTGCATGAGGCTTCGGGTCCTTTCCATCCGTAACAAGGGAAACGTTTATTCTCGCAGTTCCTCTATACCTATTAATCTGCACATAAAAAGCAAAATCAAAAGATATCAAAAGCTCTTACAAGACTCAAAACAGCGTCACAGAAATTGTCTGAAGAAGCTTTGAGAACAGCAGAGAACCAACCATCATTGAATAAATAAATGTCAAAATTAAATGGTTAAAAAAATAACTACTTAAATCTAAAAAATTTAAATATGGCAACCAGAGTGAAAAGGATAAATCAGAGATGACTAAAAGTAAGACTGATAAAACATCAG
Organism: Metaphire vulgaris; assembly: GCA_018105865.1. Taxonomy (NCBI): domain Eukaryota; kingdom Metazoa; phylum Annelida; class Clitellata; order Crassiclitellata; family Megascolecidae; genus Metaphire; species Metaphire vulgaris. The sequence goes on along the minus strand of CM030867.1, from coordinate 606,147 downwards.
CCACTTTTGTTTACATAAACTAAGACTACTTCTGGTTGGCAATGCCTAAAAGGAGATCAGGCCTAAGCCGTTGCTGAAATCAACTTCTTGGTCGCAAGACACAAAATCTCAACTGACTGATGTTGGCTTCTGAGAGTAGAGTACAATTCAATATCAAGCATCCATGAAATGACATCCATTACCCGCTTAGACTTATCACAGATATCAAGTGCTTCATGCAAATCACAACATAGTTGCGGTGCACCAGACCATAATATTATTATAGTTTTGTGCCGGTGATGAAGAGTCATACACACCCGGACGGCTGGAAAACTTTTCTTCTCTCGGCGACTGTTGACGCCCTGGAGCCCTCCGTGAGACTTTCCTTCACAGGCGTATCGAAACCTGAATCCTCTCGACTGTGGCTGTTCCACTATTTCCAAGTATGGCCCTTCTGCAGTCACAGTTTCAAGAAGAACAACAATTGCCAAAGCCATAATAACATAGTCAATAAAACATTCATGCATAGATAGGCAACTAAGTTCCATATGAGCCATCTTTTGATTAATTATTATTATTATTATTATTATTATTATTATTATTATTATTATTATTATTATTATTAGGACAATTTATATAGCGCTGTAGCATAGTGAAAATACCAAAGTCAAAAGCACTTTGACAACGCTGACATGTCAATGAAGGTAAGAAGGGGACGATGTTAAAAATCCACTTAGATGGTAACAAGAACTTCGCCGCCGTAAAGAAATCCGGTATTGAGTCCTCATGAGTCCTTATAATTATGAGTGACCACATTAATCCTAGGGTAAATGATGATGATGATGATGATGATGATGATGATGCTGATGATGATGATGATGAGATGATGATGATGATGACAACTGGGTTTAAGTAGTTCAGTAGGACTTGGCCTGTGTTAGAACCACCATTAGAATGATGTCAAAGTCATAATTTGATATATAGATGTAAAATAATTATTAATCAGGCTGTAGTTTTGGAAGACAACAAACATCACTGATCTATTTATATGTCAATTATCTTTTTACATGTGACTGAACTTCAGGAATGGTCAGTGACCATGAATACATATACTGAAACTGCAAAGTACTCTGCTTCAGACTTTCAACTATAACATTAATCTCACAACATCGGGAAAAGAAGTCGGTTTATATTATTTACCACAGCTGGGAATCTCTATGTCATACAATTCGTTTGCAAGAAATTCAGCAAGAAGCATTAAGGTGGTTCACTCTGTTCAATTTAAAATCTAATATTAATTTGTAGCATTGCTTCAAATTCCAAATAATTCTGTGTTTTCATACTTTACTACAGTAACAGGCTAACCAGCATTGTTTATACCATTCAAAGCTATTCTTTGCCATAATATCTGGTCTTAACTATGCTTAGATCTGTAAAAAGAAAAGCAAACCAAGTGGTGGAGGTGGATTCTGATACAAATCACGAACAGTCGATCCACTGTCGGTGTCACTGACATCGTCTACATCCGACATTCTGCACCAATCTGTATCTTCCACGCCTTACTCCAAATAGAAGACTCAAAGTCAAATACAGTTTCGCCAATATGACGTGCAGCAGAATGAATTTAATCTGCGAAAATCACAATCAACACGATAACAACTCTATATTTCTACATCCCAGTTGTCCAACGTACAATGTCACCGCTGATGATTGAACCGTAGCAAAAGCACTGAAAAGGAAGCATAAGGAAAATCTGCAGTCATCGGCGGAACGGAAAACGGAAAGGGCCTGTTAAAACCCACGAATGACTATACCTCAATTAAAGTAAAGTAAAGTAAAATCTCGTGGATTTCTATAGCGCCTTGGAAAGCAGCACAACAGTAGCTGCTTATTCTTAGGCGCTCAGCCTCTCTTAAAATAGCTATAGGAAAGGTGTGGGATCAGCCAGGCAATGGTCAATATCCGAAGGGCAGTGAGGCTAGATTGTAACAGCTATGGCGGAAATGATTTCAGAAACAGGAAGGATTTAAGCTTAGACCTGAAGACTTGAGGAGATAGTGCGGGAATTATAGGAAATGAGGAATCAGATTTTATTGTTTTAAAGTGTCCAAGTGTGCGAAGGGAAGCTGGGATCGAGTTCCAGAGTTCAGGTGCAGCATATGAGAAGGCACGGTTGCAAATTTTCAGGGATGACTGATTTAGCGGGCGTGACAGAGTGAGATGAGATGACGAACGTGTGGGTCGAGGAGGCTGAGGGGTTAATAGTGATCTAAGGTAGACAGGTTTTGATGACTGAAGTGAGCTATGTGTAAGTGTTATTATCTTATATTGGATACGTTCTGTTATTTTAAGCCAATGTAATGATTTTAGTATGGGTGAAATATGGGAGAATTTAGGTGACATAGTAACAGCACGAGCTAAAGCATTTTGTATTGATTGCAATTTGTTGATGGAGGCTTTGGGAAGGTTATAGTAGAGGGAGTTACAGTAATCTAATTTGGAGTGGACTATAGAGGTGGCGATTGTGGACGCAGTCTTAATATCAAGACAAGGACGTAGGCGACGAAGGTCACGAATATGAATATGGCTTTTGAAAGTTGGGAGATTTGTGATTCGAAGTTTAGAAAAGAGTCAAATTTGAATCCGAGATTTCTAGCAGTTGGAACAGGGATTATTGTGGTGTCAGGAGCCAAAACTAGTTTAGGATTGTCAATTTTTTTGAGTTGTTGGGGTAGTCCGATTAAAAGAAACTCTGTAATTACAAATAATACGGGTGCGAATGATTCCGGTCATTGGCAAATGGTAAAGTTAATTATCCGAGGATGATAACATAAGCAATATAAGCCCTAATGCGGAAAATAAATGACGACAGATATTACGCGAGAGTAAAAGAGGAAGCAGGACAGAAATCTCCTCGCTGGAGACTGTCCTTTGACGAGTCTATTTGAGGCCTTCGCCGTTATAGATCGTCGCTGATTTCGCACTTTTGAACGGATCAGAGGACTCTGCTTACCTTCCACCGAAAATATTCACGAATCTGCGACGAATTCTGGCGATTTATCGCACATTTCTGTTCTCGGACATCCGAATGAAAATCAGAGTAAACAGCTAGAGAGCTGGAAATTCCCAGCGAAGAACAGACGCTATACATTACCTGGAGCCGCGCTCACCTGGAGTATCGTCAATGCTTAGACACCACCTGGCGGCGGATATCTCCTCGTAAATGTAAATCTAGATGTAATCTCCAGTGCTTTTGCTACGGAATGCTCTAAAAGTCATTATTATCAGTACCTTAAGCAATACACCAAAATAAGTAAGTAACCAAGTACGCAACTGCGCTTTCTCATATGCCGCACCAGAACTTTGGAACACAATTCCAGCTATCCTTCGCAGCGTACAACATGGTCAAACAACAGCTCTGAATCCTCATTTCCCTTACTCCTTTCACTATCTCCTCAAGCCTAAACTTAAAACCTTCCTATTCCAAGTCATTTTCCCCATAGCCATAACAGCCCGACCCACCACCTCATGGATAAACTGACCTTTGCCCGGCCGACAAGTTCAACAACCCACCTTGCCTATAGCTATTTCAAGAAAGATTAAGCACATAAGAATAAGCAGCTACTACTGTACTACTCTCCTATGCACTACATAAAATTAACAAGATTTTACTTACTGTACTTCCTACGGAAGAAGTAACTTACTTTTACATCTATAACAAATTAAGTAATATAGAAATATGTAAATATCTAGACAATGCAAATGACTATCAACCTGTTAATTGTTTTTCCACTCAAAATAACCCTAAAATCAACCCCAAAGCAGTCAGATCACTTAACAACCCAATAGGCGCCTGGCAAGTACTTTGAGGCAAATGAAAAGAAAACAAGAGAGAGACGAATCCATAGCCTCAGTTTCTTTATTTCACAAAAAGTATATAAGTACAAAAATGTACAAATCCAATTAAATACTCTAATGCTAATGATGTGCAAATATAACCAGGAAACAAATACAAAGTTTTAATAAACTTCCCTCTTTGAAAAAAATAAGCACCCATTTTTTACATCAATCAGTTAAGTTATTGAGGGTTCTCCCTATCAAGATGCATGGTTCAAATTTCCAAACATTCACAAATTTCCAAACATTCACTCTGCCTAAGACAGTAAAAAAATTATCTCCTTCAGAAAGCAGTACATGTTTAATTTGCATATACAATTATCAACATAATATAAAACATAATTATCACTAAATCAACATATTCAACATCAAAACCAATAAATCAAATGTAGTTCTCAATTGTACGTATTTTTTGTTTCATTTGGCTCCCAATAAATCATATTAAAGGGTAGAAATTATGAAAGCAAAATGAAGCAATGATCATAAATTGATTTTCTTTTGAACCAGGGTCCATCCATATAGTACGTATGCACTGATGGGGGAAGGATTTTGGAGGTTTTGCATATGTACGGTGTGTACAATGGGGGAAGGGGTGTTGAAAGTATGCCTTTCAGCATGCATACTATACGGATGAGTTCCCAGATAATTTGAGAACCGAGTTTCATTTTAAAAATATCAGTAGCAATGAAGCAACAGCACATGCAAAAAACACCATCCAAAGTTTCAAATAAATAAATTAAATAATGTCAGCATCTGCATAAAGTTTAAATCAGGCAAGCAATCTAATTTTGATTTTCCTTTCAGGGCTACAACATCCACATAACAGCACAAGCCATGAACTAAAAAAAAGCAGACCGACCGACAGTATCAAGTTCTGGACTAGATGCAATATCAATAAGAGATCATAAGAGATTACATTTTGATTGTTTTTGTCAGAAACTCTCTACGATTACATTAAGCTCAGCACACTTCAAGTGGTCTTTGACACGTCAGCAAGTGCGATAAATAAATTACAAATACTGCTGAAATTTTTGTCAGGACAATAAAACTCAAAACAGACTTGAGGCATTTGAATAAAAGCATCAACATTAAAACGAAAAGTGCCAACCAAGTACAAAGACACTATTGCACTTTGGCCGATCCACATAAAACGGCATGTGTTGACCGAGGGTCCTCGTCTCCAAAAGCCTGTGTTAATGAGTTTTTACTGTATTAGATTTACTGGTAGTTTTATGTAAAAAGTAAAGGCATGAAACCTTGCCACGACCTTTACGCAACACTATAAAAATATGAAACATGCTACTAACTTTCTTTTTAATAATTTATCTCTGATGCCATTGACAACGTACTGGTACAATACTTGACAGAATTTCCATTCAATTTACATCATATTCAAATTGCAAACTTGAGCCTGTATTTGGAAAACTAAAAATCTACAGTAATTTTAAAAATCACTGTCTTGTAAGAACACAGGTAGAGTTTTTTTAGATGCTTTATGTTTTCTTGAGATGCTTTATAAAAACCACATAATGAGTGACAGATCTAAATCAGGGTGGATTTGATTTAAATCAAATGATTAAAATCAACGATTTAAATCGTGATTTAAATCAACAATAAAAATCCATGATTTAAATCATGGTTTAAGTAAAAAAGTATTAAAATAACAAAATTTAATTGTACATAAATTTATTGTGCTAGATATTTTCCTCCTGTGACGTCCTGTCATTTTCATAACTCATTATTCTTTCACTAGGTGGCAGGCCTGCAGTAGAACTGATTTTTAAAAGTTGCTAAGTCTTACTGTACTCCTAGTAGTAGTACATTATTATACTAACTATTTCTTTATAATCATTCACTTTTGTATTGTGGGTTTTGCATTCATTCAGAGTGTTTTCATCTTTTGGGTTGGTTCATTCTAAACTTCGTAATCGTCTTGGAATTGAAAAAGCCGCAAAACTGGTGTTTCTCTTCAAGCTGCTGAACAGAAAGCCACTGGATATTGATGAACATGATGATGGCTATGATGACAATAACTGATTGTCGAATGATTCCCATGCTGACATCATAAACAGTTGACTGACATCTTTTAATTTTTTACAGTATTATACGAAAAGTCGAAAACAGTATAAGGGTTAGATGTCTGTCAGCAACTTTGGTGTCAGATTGTTGACTTACAGCCGTAATAACATGTAGTAATAATGTAGTAGTAGTGATGTAACGATATGCTTTAACGCGTGAATGAACACAGTAATTTGAATGATTCGGATTAATTCCTATGATGACATCATACACATTCTATTTTTATTTTTTAACAGTATTATATAGTATTAGTATTAATTGTCTGCATTCTGCAACCAACTTTGTTGTCAAATTGATGACTTATAATGTGCAGTACAGTGGCAGTAGTGAATCTAGTGATGTAGTACTTTTATGTTTCATGTGATTCTATTGTCGTGTTGTTTTATGGTGCAATAATTACTATTGAACATCTAAGCCTTGTTAGATGGCAGGCCTGCTAGATTGTTTACACAATTACAGTTGTAGTAATAATATAATACATTGAAATTTTGACCAACACAAAAAGAATTTAAGTCAATTTTAATATTAATCATGATGTCCGATTTAAATCAAAAACATCAGATTTTAATCAAAAAAATCGGATTTTTTGATTTTTATTAAAAAAATCGCGATTTATATCCACCCTGATCTAAATTAAACAAAGTAAAAAGGAGTATCAAATAGTTAAGCACTTAATAGTTAAAAACAACAATCACCAGAAAAAGAAGAGCAACACTCAACATGTAAACATCAACATTGTTAAGCCGCAAAATTGAGAGAAGCAAATGCAGACGAGATGAAGTAGATTCGAGAAAGAGAGTCTGATATTGAGATCATTTCTGTTTCTCTCCCCTTTGTCAGCAGCAGTTCAGCAACTGGAAAACCAAACTCACAAAACGCGCAATAACATAAGCTGCACACAAAAAGAAAATCAAAATGCACGGCTTCACTGACCACAAAATCTAAAACACGATTCAAAATAAACAGTATGCACTACGTTCACAGCCAATCAGATGCTCAACATTAAGTCTCAAATTAATTATCTTTAAGTAGAATCAACCACGATTCAAACAAATCTTAAATCCGATACGATCACAGTCGACCGAGATCAAGCGGATCCACCACGGAGAGGTCCACAGAAGGAGATGACAGCGTCAGAGGAATGGGTTATAAGCCGGTGGATATGAAGAGGGCGTCGGGCCAGCAGCAAACATCGGGGCAATGTTGGTCGGGGCCATCGGGGGCGACGAGGGACCACCCCAAATGCCTTGAAGAAAAGCAGAGCTCAACGACGACATCTGGTTGAGTGGAGTGCTTCGACCGTCCCGCTGCTGCACCACGAAGGGGTTCGTGGCCGGCGACGGACTCCGATTGGTCGACCCGAGAGCTGCAAATGGGTTCACATCTAAAACAAAATATGAAACATCGCATTTAGGAAAGCTCTAAATAAACAGCAAAACGCATCCAATATTCAGCAAAAGAGCTTCAAAACCTAAGCGAAGAAATTTTACCGCAAAATTCAAGAATCGTATCAGAAAGACTTCACAACATCTTAAAAAAGTAGCGTAGTAGTTAACTACCATACGTCTCTTAACTCAAAGAACCCCATCAAACAGCAAATGTCAGAAAATAACAGATATCATAAATAAAAATGAACTCTAACACACTACAAACAATTCAATTCAACAAGAAATTACAGAAAAGAAACTAAATTAAGCAGTCCAGAGGTAAATCATCTCATAGCTTCCTGAATTTTCAAGCAAAAAGATGCTTAACGCACTTGTTGTTGATGCAGGTGGTGTCACCAAATTGTCCAGGTTCACAAGACTGGCGTTTTCCCCCAGAAATTCTTTCGGCGACTTCCGCCGTGCCGGTTGACTGGCCGACTGGCTAGCAGGCTCAACCAGTGACTGGCCTAATCCAGTCAAATCCCAGGGATTGCCACCGATGCCAGACATGACGGACATGTCACCTTCACAAAGAAAAAACGGCCAAATTATGAGACAATTGCATCGAATGAAAGGACCCCGAGAAATTCTAAAAAAGAAATTTATTTGTGCAACGTTCATATGAAATGGTAGGAACATGCAGAATACTTTTAATGCTATTGACATTCATATCAGAAACCAGTTAACGATGTTAAAGGCATTTTAAGATGGTCAAAACATACACCAGATGTAAATGATTCGATAGCAAAATCAAGAGACAATAAACGAAGCATTACAAAAAACTGCAAAAAACACCACACACCCAGTGAAAGCTGAGGGGCAGAAACAGAGGGAGGATGCAATATCGGCTGCTGCTGCTGCTGTTGCTGCTGCTGCGACGACACTGACTGGTGATTGATAGGACTCTTCGACCGTGATGTGCTGAGCAGATCAAACTCTTCGTCCATTTCTCCTCTTCCTCCTCCTCCTCCTCCTCCTCCTCCTCCTCCTCCTATTACAGCACAGACGTTGCTTGAGAGAAGCGCTGTCTGAGACTTTGCAGGCGACTGCCACGGTGAAGATCGGGCGCTGTTGGACGCTCCAACTGAGGTCGAAGGCCAAACTGAAATATTGCAGAACATTTGTGGTCACCCACCCAACCGTTCAACTAAAAACCCCAAGTTCAGTGTCACTTAAAGTCCAATGACATCAACAGAAGCAAAGAAAGGCTACTATACAGTCGAATCCCGCTATATCAAACGGGATTCTACTGTAGTTTCGAAATTCAGGAAACTGGAAGCGCTTACCCGGCATGGCGTCGGAGTTTCCGATCCAGGGGTCAACAGAAGCCAACGGCGCTTGCTTCTGAACGCACGGCTGCGATGAACCGACCGCCCACGGGTCGTTGACCGCGACCGACGATTTGCATGCCCATGGATCCACGGCACCAGGCGTCGGCATCCACGGGTCGTAAGACGACGCCCGGGGCGGCGTTTCAAACACCCCAACGTCCAGAAGAGTCCCCGAAGGCTGGAAAAGACAACAAAGACTGACCAACTCAAGCCTAGATTCGTTCAAATTTTTAAAAATTCCACAAATCACGAGTTCTAGATCGCTAAGCCATTCAATACAATGGAGATGAATCCGTTAGACAGTGTGACAAAATTATCCGACCACTAGATATTTCTACCTCACTTATTGGAGCCGTAGTCAGTTGCTCTTTCTTGCTCTGTTCTATCGCCATCTGGAGTTTGACTTCGTCACCCAATTGGCGCTTCATCTCCTCCTCGTGCTCCTCTTGACTTATGACGAGCGCCAGTTGCAGCTGCAGCTCCTCTTCCCCGGTCGAAGTCGGCCGAGCTGCTTCCAACTCGGAGTCAAGAACACCACTGCCTGAGAATACGAGACAACCAGTACGACAGTATCAATGCAAAACAGAAATATTCAGTGCATGCATAAACATCACTGCACAGATATAAGAAGTGCATTACCTGAAAGCAAATGCATATCCACAAGGATGTTAGGCATTGGTAATCAACAGAAGAGCAGAGCCTGATTGAGATAAACGAATGTAAATTTTTTTAAACACAACATACTTTTCAAACACTGAAAAATGTCACACATTCTAAACAATTAACTTATACAGATAACATCTGTTACATAACGAAATCATCAATAAAAATTCTAAAACTATAAAGTTTCCTCTATCTAGCGCTAAGCTCCAAAATCTAAAAGTAAAAAAGCAAGGAAAGTCGCAATTGGCCGCTTTTCAGAGCCTACCTTCAGTCGCCAGGTGAGTTGTTTCCAATGACGACGTACTAGGAGAACCAACTAGGTGAAAAAACAGGCGAGTAAAGGTAAGCAGTTCAACTAATTAATCAATTATTCATGCATAAATGTTAATTATCTAAACAACATTGCCCAAAATGCAGCACAAAGACATTCAACTGCAAACTCATCATATAATCAAACTATCAAAAGAATTAAACTAATAACTGACTTAACTGACTAAATCCCCCAAATGGTTCACGCGCGGAATTCCATCTTCAGTCCGTTCCCGTCAAGTTCGGCGATGGAAAACTGTCTCGCAGATGACCGTCCTCAAGGATTTGCCGCCTGATTTTTGCCACGCGGAGAATTTTTCTCAGCATCCATGCGGTCGGTCCTTCAACACCCTTTCTGCGTTTTCGCTGACTCTTCGCCGGAACGTTTCCTTGCGGAAGACCGCCTTCTGAAGGGCTCACTGCCCGATTTCAACACGGCAGCGACCTCTTTTGTGCCATCTGAGCGGAGTTTCCCTCAAGACCAACATCTTCCGTTCCATGTTGATTTGTCAGCGTTGTTGACAGCGCCTTTGACTTTGGCCTTCGCCATGATACGGCGCTATAGAAGTTGTCAAGTACCATAACCATAACCAAAAGGTAACATAGTTGAAAATCTATTGCAACAGATAAATTTGTTCATATCAGTCACTTCTGTAAACAATTTAGTTCGCAAAAAGAATAAATAAAATTACTCTAAAATGCATCAAGAACTTTGGAAAGTTTCAAATCAGTTATAAAAGTGGGAATCATAAAATGCCATCGGCCATCAAGGACATAAAACTTCATAACAAGAATGCAAACAACATAGGTTGACTCCATTCTTATAATGCCTACATTAAAAACATCATTCAGAGTATATATATATATTATATATATATATATATATACATATATATATATATATAGACATCTGGGAAAACCCACACATGATGCAATGAAACATCATCAAATCAGCTGTACTAAAAATAACCGACTTACATTCTGAATAACCCCCACCCCCTCCACCGACTATGGATTCGGAAAATCCAATGGATGAATGAAGAGTCGGACTTCCAGAACCAAACCGAAGGCCGCCCTGAAATGACAAAGAAGGACAATTAACCGCTTAACCGCCCAAGGATTAATAATTCCCTACGCCGGCAATTGCCAAGCGTCAATAGGAAAATGCTGGAAAATTCCGGCGCCATGGCGTGAGCAATTTTCCCCATGCGCCGGATTTTTTGGGCACACAGCGGTTAAGCGGTTAAAAGGACAACAATGCGTCACAGCAAGGACAATTAAAACGACACCAATGCATCACTGTGTACTTAAACATTTCAACTGATCAGAAAGCAAAACTCTAAGGCAAAACTGAAAGTGAAAATAATCAACTTCTCCAAGCACTCAAAATAATTAGCCATAATTTGCACATTATATTCACAGGAAATAATTTCATGACACTTTCCTAAAACCTTCAAATCAACCAGAATTGCTTTCACTTTTTCATTACGAGAACACTTTTTTAAAAACCCAATAACATAACCCGCTTCTTTTTAGGTTTCCTTTGAACGCAAAACCTTTAGGTCAAAATAAGTAGAAATCTTACTTCAGAATTTAAATCTAAAGTTGTGTCACCGCTGCAGCCACTAGATGCATAAAAGTAACAGAAATTATTAACGCCAGACAGCAGCAAACGTTTTGATCTAACGAATAAAACTAAAGAGTGAAAATTACTCCAGAGGTAGCGTTTGTCAGCGCAAATCGTTCCTTTGCTTTCAGAGCTTTTGCCCGTTCGTTCTTCAGTCGATCGTCGTCTTTAAGCAGCGAGACGATCTGCTTTGCCTTCTCACGGACGTTCAGTCCCTGGTCCTTTGCGTCCTCGACGTACTGGAAGTCCTTCAACGTCTGAATCGCAAATATGTTTTCCTTGCACTGCTGCGCCACTTTCTCACTCCCGGTCTTAACGATGTAGTCGAGCAACACGAGTGACTTGTAGACGTGGCGCCAGTTCTTGCCGTGATCGTTCAGTCTCTTCCAGACCATCTGCATGATTTCGGTGAACGCTAGAACGTTGTATGTCAGATCGGCGATCTCTGACATGAGCGTGCTGGAAGGTCCCCACGGGTCATTCGAAGTGGCCTCTCGCACCTTGATCTGCGCGTCAGAATAGTTCTTCATGACGTTCTTGATCGTTCTTCGAATCGGCATCGTCATCAGAACGGTTTGGTGTCTCCCTTGTCAGTGAAGCCTCCAAATACAGCGTTCAATCTCAGGAATTGATCAAATTCAACACATCTCCTAATTTAAAATGTACAGCCCAATGCTAATACTGCAAAAATAATTTACAATACACAGCGTTACAAACACAAAGCACGATTTTACAATACGCAATCACATAGTGCACCTAACAGAAAAGGCTCCATAAAAATTTGCGACCTTATACGTACTATACAAACTATCACAAGGTAAGTAAGTAAGTAAAGTAAAATCTCGTAAACTTCTACAGCGCCCCGGAAAGCAGCACAGCAGTAACTGCTTATTCTTATGCGCTTAATCTTTCTTGAAATAGCTATAGGCAGGGTGGTTTGTCGGCCGGGCAAAGGTCAGTGTATCTATGAGGCGGCGGGTCGGGTTGTTGTTGCTATGGGGAAATGACTTTTCGAATATAGGTATACAAATTCGTGATCGTGAGGACATGGGGTAATGCTATAAATCAAATACAAATCGACATTCCATGTCAATTCAATTTGGTGCTATATAAATCGCATTGTTGTCATTATTATGCCATCCATCCACATATGGAACCGAAAACTGAAAATAACAGAAAAATTACAGAAGTTGTTTTAGAGAGAAACTAACACCGCATCTTGACGCTCACATCCGTTCCAGAGATTTATCTGTGACAGTGTGAAAAAAATTAAACCAAACTAGCGCTACATCAGTCCTCAAAGCGCCGACTGCCATACACTGTATAATAATAAATCTATACCGACTGCCACCGATGCCACCGACGACAACACACAAAATGGCGAAGAAGAAATGCCGGTCGACAGTGTTGCCGCTTGAAACTTTCACAAATCCGCAGAAACGACCTGCGGATTTAACCAAAAATGTTCGAAGGCAAAATATCAACGCCGTGCCCTTATAGGCATAACTAATCGCTCGTCGACCCGTCTATTTATATTTAGGCTAAATATTCTAACTGGATTTGACTTGGATATGGTAGGATTGTGATTTGTTGTGCCATGGACTGATGTTGCCATGCATTATGTGGCGCTGTAGGACTTATTTATTAGATTAAACATCGCCCAGACCAGTGGCGTCATTTCACACTTTTGTTGGGGGGCGAGAAATTTTTTTAAAATTTTCTTTTCAGTTTTTTAAAATTTTAGATTTTTTTTCAATTTTCAATTTTTCGACTTCATAATTTCCCAAAAAGTTGACGACCTTTTTTTTGCTTGTCAGCCCTTTTTACGATTAGTTACTCTTCAGGTTACTCCACATCTGACCTTCTTTGCCCCCCCCCCCCAAACGCAAATGACGTCCCTGTTTTTGTTTTTTGTTGCACATTAATACATGTAAATTAATATTTTCATTTCCTTGGGGGGCCACGGCCCCCCCCCAGCCCCCCAAAAATGACGCCTCTGGCCCAGACTCTCTTAAAACAAATCCCAGCCAGTAATGCGCAGAGGGCGGGGCCGGTGAGGAGGTGGCCCCGGCCAGATGGGTCGCAAAAATGTACTCGGTGACTTTTTTGCTTGTAACTCATTAAATGGGGGCGTCGGGCGCCAAACTTTACCCGGCGATCATTTTCTGTTCGTCGAAGATATTTTATCGACATGGTCCCGGCAGGTTTTAATCTATAGGCCGTTTCCGAATGGAAAATTACCCTCCCACGGAAATTTTGGCATACTACATCAACTAACAGGAGCCCCCCCCCCAGCTGATTTTCCCCGGCCTTGTCAGTTCCCCCCCCCGGAGTCCGTACTCCGTAGTCTAGATTAAACACTGGGCCCCGGGTGCCCATGGCCCACTCTCAGCACGCCACTTAATTAGCCCCGCAAAAAACGATCAGCGAACCCACGGTGATCATTGAAGCGATCAAGGTAGGAGAAATTGGTGGAGACCTATTCGAACTACTGACAAATTCGTTGTAGGCCTAACTTCATATTTTAGAAGTAGCGTCAATCTGCAATTTAAGAAAAAAACTGGGTGGATATAGGTTCCGGGCATCAAAATTTGGCATTTGTTCGCAGAATGAGATAAAATCATCTCCTAATTAGCTGCTATGTTGAATGTTCTTCCTGGATTTGACCATACTCGGCGACCATGAGGCTGTCAGCAGGGACGTCATTTGGGCGGGGAGGCAGGGGGCCGTTTCCCCCTGATTTTTAGGGGAAAAAGTGTTTCCACCAATGTTTGTAATATTTACTTGTTTTGCCCCCCCCCCCCAATGATTTATATGGAACACATTTTCCCACCATCACCACTGTGTTAAGTTGTCTTTAATGAAAATGAAAAGTAAAAAAGGTCGTCAGGTCGTCAGCATGGGGGGCGCAACAAGGTGGGCCAGGTGGGCTATGGCCCACCCAATATTTAGGCCCAATGGGCCACAATGTGTTTGGCCCACCCAATTTCAATTGGCAAATTACAATGTTTTGTGGAACTAATAACCTCAAATCCTCAATATATTGGCATAATAATGCCATATATAATTGAGATGTCACACTCACAGATGTGGAAGACAATTCAAAATTATTATATTTATATAAACATGCAACTGTGCTTTTTCAATGTTCGATTGATCGTAATGGCAAAAATTTCTCGCTGCGCTGTCTTGAATCTGAAATATTGGCCATGTTGGCCCACCCAAAATTTGGCTTGTGGCTCCCTCCATGGTTTTAATTCGTTTCACCACTCTTCTGAATTTTTGCATATCTATAGCCTACTGTAGCACTAGCATTGCCCAATTTCAAACAGGGTATCAATTTTATAATATTTTTGTGGTCTATAAAACCCGACAGAGAATAGATTTCTAAAAGACTATGTATAGTGTCGTTTCAAATGGCTCATTATTTTTCGTGGCATTTCGAAAGTTCTAGAAAAAAATTTGAGACAGAATTTATTGACAATTCTAGTACGGTTTGACACAGCAAAGATGGGGACACAAGAATATGTGGTTTTAATTCATTTCATCACTCTTCTGAATTTTTGCATTTCTATAGCCTACTGTAGCACTAGCATTGCCCAATTTCAAACAGGGTATAAATTTTATAATATTTTTGCGGTCTATAAAACCTGTAATAGAGGAAACCAGCTCTCTTAAGCGCCATCTTATCTCTCGATTGATTTTTTTAGACATTTGACAGAGAATCGATTTCTGAAAGACTTTGTATAGTGTTGTTTCAAATGGCTCATTATTTTTCGTGGCATTTCGAAAGCTCTAGAAAACAATTGAGCCAGAATATATTGACAATTCTAGTACGGTATGACACAGCAAAGATGGGGACGCAAGAATATGTGGTTTTAATTCGTTTCATCATTCTTCTGAATGTTTGCATATCCATAGCCTACTGTAGCACTAGTCCTTGCATTGTCCAATTTCAAACAGGCCATGTTGGCCCACCCAATTTTTGGCTTGTGGCGCCCTCCATGGTCGTCAGCCCCTGAAGGAGAGGCTTGATGTCGTCAAAATGAATGAAAAGCTTCAAAAAAGGTCGTCAACTTTTTCGCAAATTTGCCACATCGAAATTGTCTTCCCTCTCCCCTCCCCCGAAAAACAGTGAAATTACGTCTCTGGCTTCCTTCCTATCCTCGTCCCACTTGTCCCATCCCTTCCATCTCTGCACCAGCACAATTTCTGTTCCTAAGCTCCGTCGTCTCCGCCTTAATTAGGCGAATTGATACTTTAACAAAAGTACTTCTATGGAAATGTACACATTCAGTACAATACTACAAAGGTTTTTCCTTCTATGTCATAATTAACGTCCTGTTTACGACCGTTAGGCCTAAATGGCAATACGCTGCACTTTTTAAAAGTCCATGAACAAACAGAAGACTGATGCCACACGTAGGGGCCTATACATCACTGAATCCGCTAGATAAGTCACGTGAAAACGGCATCCCTTAATTAACCCTTAGGCCTACTCTTCTTAATCAATTTATCGATGATTCGATGTTGCGTTTTTCCATTTTAAACTGCGAGCGATGATCAATGACTTAGGCCCTAAAGCAATACAAGTTAAGCACGACATAGAAGAATTTGTATGACTATATGCAGAACATCTGGTGCATTGCTCTAGCAGCTGTCTAGCTCCACACCATCACCGCCCGATTTCACCACGGGGGGCTGGAAAATCCTTCGTAGCATCTGAGCGGCTTCTCAAGACCAATATCTTCCGTTCCTCGTTGACATGTCAGCGTTGTAATGCGCTTGGAAACATTACCTGCAAAGGCGCGATATAAATACCCATTTTCATTGATTGATTGATTAGATTTAATTGCTCTTGAAGAGTAGCCTGTATAGGAGATCTAGGCTTAGGCTATCATAGTCTACTTCCTTGTGTATTTCCGTGTTTAGGCCTAAACACAAGCTTTATCACGATCTCGGCTATTATTATTAAGTGTTTTTACTGATCTGATTTAACATTGTCAGCGTGGTTAGTTTCACTCGTTACCGTAATATTAACTTGCTTAGACCTATACAGTAGCTATAAACTATATACAGAGTCTCAGTTAGTAAGCTATTACAAAACTAGTTAATATAACGGCATATATCTTCAAGAGAGCCGCAACATGAATCGCAAATATTAGTCCGGTTGTCAAAAACGCCGCGGACAGTCAAAGTGACGTGGACGACAGATTGATGATTGACGGCCAGTTTGTCAGTCATTGATTAAAACTGATCTCGATGTTTGATTTGTAAAGAAATGATGTCACGAGTGACTGCCACTTAATTTAGTCAGAAGTCCATGACACGGGCAGCTGGGCTCTTCGCGTGGGATCCAGCCCATCCGGGGCCCCGCAGAGTCCGCAGACCGATAGGTGCCGGAGGGAGGGGGGCAAATGACGGTGTCCGACTCTTCAACCGTCGGTCTTCAGCAGCCATTGGCGTAAACTTGGGGGGAAAGGTGGCGGGAGGACAACCCATAAACTTCCCCATTCCGGGCTTTCCCTATGGTAACCTCTCTAAAAGTGGGAGGGGTTATGGCTTCAGCAGATGACGGTAGGCATAGGGCTACTCAATACACACACACACTCTCTCTCTCTCTCTGTCTCTCTCTCTCTCTCTCTCTCTCTCTCTCTCTCTCTCTCTCTCTCTCTCTCTCTCGTAACCATGGCATTAGGTAAATGCACGCATCTGCAAGACTTGTTGTTGTTTCAGTCGATGATCCTGTATTTGACGCTGCAGACAAATATTGAAGCGTGTCCATGAAAACGACAAACAACTGTGCAGTGGTTAGGGTTACAGCGAGAGACGCATAGGATGATGAGCTTAGGCTTAGTTAGTCAGAATGGAAAATTTTGGAAAGCTTAAGTAAGATTAATCAGATAATTTCAATATTTTGGTTGAACATTTGGATGGGCTATTCCCTCCCACCTCTTAATCTCGCTAAAGTTGGTTATAACCGTCCTAATAGTGCAATAGTTCTATTTGTTTACTTACTTACGGACGGATCATCGATAGAACGCGCGGCAGACGACGACGACGACGACGACGATCGTCTGCTTTCTCAGAGGGACGCAGCCACTTCGACCACTGACTGACTCTGAATCCGCTAGAAAAATTTAATAAAAAACGTTCCCGTAAAAGAAATTACGCATAGACTCAACGTTGTTCTAGTGCCCTAGACTTCGGCTTTCGTCATGTCGACGGCGCTATAAACGTCGTCTAAACAGCAACAGTGGCGGCTCCAGGATTTGGCAAGTGGGGGTCGTTGGGGTGACAACTTCTAAACATGGGGTCAACCATGTGTTGATAGGTACTGTATATAATAGTAAGAATAGGGTCCAAACAGGAGTGTCATTGAGAGGCCAGGCATTCAATAGGGGGCACTGACCCCTCGGGTTCTCCATGTGCATGGAGTCGCCTCTGAGCAGCAGCAGCAGCAGCAGCAATAATGATAATGATAATAATAATAATATAATAATAATAATAATAGTAGTAGTAGTAGTAATAATAATAATAATATTATTATTATTATTATTATTATATTACTACTACTACTACAAATAATAATAATATTATTATATCAATAATAATAATAATAATATTGTTATTATTATTATTATTATTATTATTATTATTATTATTATTATTATTATTATTATTATTATTATTATTATTATTATTAAGGATAAAAGTGTCTGCGGTGTTTCAACATAGTTTGTCGCTCAATATCCATTGCACTCTTTGTTTGGTTGGATTGAGCTTTGGATCATAGGCGCCTCCAATTGGCGCGTTAGAGCATTAGAGCGAACTTGGATCATTGGATGAAAAAGTGGAGGGGGACCCATGTACTTTCTCCCTGTCCTATGGTAGCCCATAAAAATGTGGGAGAGGGCTTGAGCCTATCGGCCTAAACAGAAGTTTACGCGTATGAATACATGATCAGCTGAGATGACTCGTGTTTGTGTCACTTGCTTTGTGTCTGAGCGCCACAGCAACCTCTCAGGTATTTTTAGAAATACAGATCAGAACTCGTGACTTGTTCATAAATGAGAAGAGACTTTTGAAAGCGATGAGCAAAAATGAGCAAATCTGGTCTCGTGCTGAGCAACTGCCCTCAATATGCACTCACTCACTGCAGAGCATCGATCGATTGCCGTTCTAAAGTGGCACTATTCTGAGTATTCTCAGCCTCTATACTCCTCTATACAATGGCGTTTCCGTCGCATCCAGTTGAACCGATCTGGCGACCAGAGCGACACCTTCTCTTCTCTGCTGAGTCCCGAACAATCATTATGAACAATTGGTATCTGTTCTGATTTCAGGTCGACGCGTTCTTTTTCGCTCGCAGTTGCTTCTTCTGGGGGGCGATCTCGAAACTACAATCTCAACGTAAGTCCCAACTGACTGCGGCTCATCCATATATTACGTATACGCTTTGAAGGAGAGGGTCTCGACTGAACATTGCGTACATATGCACCAGGGGCGTAGCCAGGAATTTTATTTGGGGGTATACATTTCGGGGTATATATAATATATATAAAATATTATATGTTATATATATGCATATTTATGCGCTATATACAGTATTATATATACACTGATTTTGGGGGTATAGGCCCTATATATATACATCGATATACCCCCTACGTCGCTACGCCCCTGGTATGCGCACATTTATATGTAGGCCTAGCCTATGTAATAATTAAAAAACAACTGCTCAGGCAGAAGACTTGTTGAAATTGTACGCATTGGATTTTAACACAATTACTTTATCACGGGTCACGAGAATTGTTCATATGCTAATTGCAATCGCTAAAACACGTTTCTTGCTTTTCTTAACCCATGACAACTTCAGTCCACCGGACGCCTTGAGACTACGACTAAAAGTTAATATTTAAAACAGAGTTGGGGGGTTAAAGATGCTAATTTGTACGTACGCATCATCATCATCAGTGTTTCTGTCTCTCGACAGGTCCAGGTATCCAGTTATTCCACTCCGATCGATTGCTTGCTTCTTCTTTGAGTTCCTGATATCCTTTATTCATCATCCACTCCAACATCATCTTTCTCGGTCTACCTCTCACTCTCTTTCCCTCTATTTTTCCTTCGATTATTGTTCTTAGTAAAGAGTCATGCCGGAGGACATGTCCCATCCAATTTCTCTGCCTTTTCCGGATTGTATCTATCAGGCTTCTTTCTTCTTCTATCTCCTTCATGACTTCCTCGTTTGTCTTATGCTCTGTGTATTTTACTTTTAGCATTTTCCTCCAAATCCACATTTCAAAAGCCTCTAATCGTTTTATATCTTCCTTTCTCATTGTCCACGTCTCCGCCCCATACAACGCCACACTCCATATCAATGTTTTTACCAATCTCTTTTTTAGGTTTAGTTTTAGTTTACTTTGCATCAGCTCCTTTCTCTTGTAAAAAGCTTCTTTTGCTATTGCTATACGTCTTCTTATCTCTTTATTGCATCTGGCATCGGTTGTTATCAGACTTCCTAGATAGCTAAATTCCTTCACTTGCTCTATGATCTGTCCATAAACCTTTATTTCCACTCTCATTCCTTCTTTTTTACTTATTACCATAACTTTAGTCTTTACGTACGCATAAGGGGGTTCAAAAAATGTGCAGGGTGCAACAGGGTTATGAAAGTATGATACTTGCGTGCGTGCGTAATATATGGATGGTCCCTGTTCGGAAACGGTCATGTCTGCATGTTTGTCATCATCGCTGTGTCTATTCTGTATAGCCCGTATCTGCTGACAGACTGTTCTGTCTGTCTGTCTGTCAGTCTGTCTGTCAGTCTGTCTGTCTGTCTCTTTCTCTCATTGTCCTTGGCTGATCGCCATGTTACATAGAAACGGTCGATCGGTTGTTAGCAGCCCATTAATCTGGCGTCGGATTCTCTTTCACTTCGGACCTTTCTTAGCATTCTTCCAACTCCTCTTGGCAGCTACATCACTCGTCTGTATTTTTCTCCTTCTCTACCTCCTCCTCCTCTTCCATTTCCTCCTCCTCCTCCTCTTCCTCCTCTTCGCAGTCTCTAAAAGCGTACAAAAGGACCCGTCCGAAGTGCCCGGGGCCAGCCCTGTTGCTGCTGCTGCTGCTGCTACTGCTGCTGCTGCTGCTGCTGCTGCTGCTGCTGCTGTGATAGCGATCATAGCTCTTGGTCCCCGTGTCCCGTGTGGCGTTTGGAATTCAAACGACCGAGTCTTCTTCAGATTGACGATTGTTTTTTTTTTGTATTTCGTTTGAAGGCGGGATTCGATATTCAACCAGGGAAATGGTCTCAGCGCAGATGCCACGTCTGCTGAAGTCAACTGCTGGTCGGTCATTTGATTCGAATACAGGTTGCTTTTTTAAAACAACATCAGCCTCTTAAGAGTGTATTCGTATACATGTAATGTTAGAGCAGTCTGTAGACTATCTAGGTGCAGCGTAAATCAGTTCTAAGAAGTTAAACAGGTAAAAGCGATCCAAATGCAAAACTAAAGTAGAGAATGCATTCGAAAGACAATTAGATTTCTCCCCATAGATAAAAGATTTTCCACCTGTCCGACCACATGGGTGCTGTAAGCTTTGGTCAGAGAGGGGGATTAAACTTCTGACCACGCCTTATTCCGCCACAACCTAAATTTCCGTATCCTGATATACGACATCAGTGGCGTAGCCAGGATTTCCGGAAGGGGGTTTGGTTTTTGGTTTTGACCGTGACCAACTTCGAAAAATTCTTGACAAGCAAGGAAAACGTCGTCGCCTCTTACATTCTATAGCCAATGGGGTTTTGACCCCCAAAATCGCGTCTCAAAATAAAAAAATCATAGAAACTCATTTTTTAAAATTTCGGCAGCCAAGGGAGGGGGTTTAACCCCCCAAACCCCACTTGGCTACGCCACTGTACGGCAGACCCTAATCTTACCGGTCATTCGGCTGTTGAACCTGCGTATCGTGATGGATGTTTAGTCGTCGTTGCATTGATGATAATGATGATGATGACTACGACTAATTGTGATGACGTCACTCAATACATTCTGACGCAAGCGGAAAGAGTGGAGTTCATCAGAGCTCATAACAGATTCCGCAATGACTTCTCAACCATTTACCCGGACCATCCACAGCCACCGGCAGCCAACATGATCCGCATGGTAAGTCAACCGACGTCATCCTATTCAATATAGGCCTACAAAAGAACGCTTTCAGAATTAACACCAAACAAACCTCATTAGCAGAGAATCACTAGACTAGAGAGAGAGAGAGTGACGACACGGTAAAGGCTACCGTGGATTTTCCCGTCCCTGTATACATAATACATGTATACATGTATGCAGGGCGCGATTTGCGGGAGGGAAGGGGGAATCCCCCCCCACTGCCCAACTGCATCCCCCCTACTGCTACATCCCCCACCACTACATCCCCCCACTGCTACAGTTTCCAACAACTACATCCCCCAAGCTCGGCATATCCCCCCCTACTGCTCCAGGTCACAAATCGCACCCTGCATGTATTAATTAAAAGAGCGTTGGATTGGGTTAATTCAGGAGTATCAGGAGTGTTTTAATTTGAAAATATTGGCTAAAAGCCAAGATATAGTGTTACAAGCGTTACAAAGATCGTTAATCAGCACCATCAGAAAAGACAAGAGGAACTGGATTGGACACGTACTAAAGGGGAGGATCACGACTCTACAGGGCATGTTTTAAGAAAAATTATCACTGCACAAAATTTTCTCTCCCCCTTCCCCAAACCCATGACTAGCTACTCCCTGCCTCTCCAGTCCATCCACCCCTTACACTTCTTAATATAATAGTGTCCAGGGATAGGCCTATAGCCCGCGGTAAAAATTTTTAAATTATAGATGCTTGAAGGTGAGTTTTAGCTCTAGCGATGGGTCCTGTTTTTAAGTTGATTTTTTAGAGGCAATATAGGCCTACTGTATTTTATATGTATTATAGTGATTTTAGTAAATAGGCCTACAGTAAATTACAGTAAATTACATTACACTTATAGCATAGTCAAAACTCTGTTACAATCATGTCAGAAAAGTCGTTTCTTTGCTGCATTTTGCTTGTTATCCGCCGATTGGACCAGGGGCGTCATTGGGGGGGGTAGGAAATGAAATAAATAATGTATAGCCTAATGTACCAAATAAATAAATAAATATGAAATGCGCAAAAAATCGCCAAAAATGTCAACAATTTGTCAAAATTTGTTAAAAAAATGCAAATTTGCCACAATTGACCCCAAATTTGCCCAAAATTTGCCAAAAGTTTGCCAAAAAATTATCTCGGCCCCACAAAAAAGTGTGAAATGACGCCACTGCTGGACTGGACTGGACTCCTGCGCTTTCTGCTTGTGTCTGTCCGCGGTCATTTTCGGGTTCGTGCTCTTTAAATGTGGAGGCGAGGAGCCTCATTGAAAACGTGGCGAAAATGAGACTGAGATCTAGCTTTTTGGCGCATAACATTTTCACGATGACGATATGTGCCAATGGCCATCGAAGTACCGCCGATCTAGGATCCCACGAGCCGTAGACCCGTAGTAGGCAAATTGTGATGGATGAATAGGTATGCATTTTCAGAGTGTACACTGTACACTCAAACACGAACGTAGATACGTTTTAAGAATATTTGAACTAATGCACCTTACATCGTCAGCTGAGCGTGGCTTATCAGCAAGTATGCGCAAAGAACTGTCAAAACGTTGGGTTAGGGTCAGGGCTAAACAAGTGAACTAGGCAGCTGAGCGTGTTACAGTGCCAGCCAGCTCGTCTCAAGCAGCTTCACGTGGACTTTGGACCAACATTCTTCGATGTTCCTGTTACTCTGCATGCCGTGGATCTGGCACATGTAATACAGACCGAAGCAGGACCTGTTTTAGCGTGCAGCGATGTACAAACTGTCAAAATTTGAAAATGACTACTCATTTATCACTGCACATTTCCAACTTATCAGTTATCACTGCATATTTTGTGTATCACTGCACGTTAAAACAGGCCCTGTTACTTAGAACAGTAATGGAGGGGAGTATATCAGGAAGAAAGACAAAATGAAGACCAAGGAGGATGCTATTGGACTGGATGATGAAAACAGACATACAGCGTCACAAAACATATGAAGAAATCAAAGAAGAAGAAGCAAGACGCAGAGAGGAATGGAAACAATGGAGCCCTGATCTCTGTCTCAGGACAGAGAACATGATGAAGCGCCTAGGAATAATTTAAGGAGCTATACTTCGGTGCTGCTTTGAAAGCGCTATAAAAATTAGCGAGATTTTACCTACTTACAGTCCAGTGGCGGCTCCACCGGGGGGGCAGGGGGGCCCGTGCCCCCCTATTGAGAGCCTGGCCCCCAGTGCCCCCCCCCCAGTTGGGACCCTATACTTAATGCTACATACATTAAACAACAAATGGTTGGCCCCCCATGATTAGAAGTTGCCCCCAACGCCCCCACTTGCCAAATCCTAGAGCCGCCACTGTTACAGTGTACTTGATTCTATCGTGTTGTAGTACTGGAACGTTCTTCTGGAGGCGTCTGCCCTTGACTATTCGAGCGAATGCAACGACCTTAAGCACGGTCAGACGAACATCAAGGACGGATCGGCATTCAGGAATCTAACGGCCAAATGGGGATCATCGTTCGGACAGAATCTCTTCAAGGGAAGCGCCAAGCCGAGTAAGTGGCGGACACGTGAATATTGTTTCCAGAGGACAAAACACGGTGGTCACCAGTAATATAGTTTTCAATATATAATCGATTTCACAATTCTTAACAGCAGGGTTTCTATGAAAATAAAACGGGGGGTTATGCCCTGGCTCCTAACCAATGCTAACCTCTAAGCTGCGCGCTGCGCGGCCGCGCACATGACAAGAAAACGCCGCGCAGCAGTTTTCAGCCGCCGCGCAGTGAATTTGACTTTCAAATAACACTGATTTTGTTGTGTTTTGTCTTGGATGACGTATGTGAAAAAAATTCAGGTGCTCGGGCCAGTGGCGGCTCTAGGATTTGGCAAGTGGGGGGGGGGGCCGTTGGAGGAGGGGCAACTTTTAATCATGGGGGGCCAACCATTTGTTGTTTAATGTATGTAGCATTAAGTATAGGGTCCCAACTGGGGGGGCAATGGGGGGACCAGGCTCTCAATAGGGGGGCACGCCCCTGCCCCGGTGGAGCCGCCACTGGCTCAGGCATGAAAGTGTGCCGCTCAGGCACTATACTTTTCCGCACACATTTTAAAAAAATTAGAGGGAACATTGCTCCTAACCCACGAAAAAGTCTGATGAGAGCAAAAAAGCCATCACCAAAAACCTGGGGCAAAGATCCCTCCACCGAAGTCGACAACTCCGAGGGTTGGATTCTAGTTAAGGTCAGTGCTGCAGAGGATAAGAAGTGTGGGGGTACTACAGCTGAACATAGGCATAAACTTGGAAGAAAGAGTGGGGCCCAGCCCCCTTTCCTCTCTAAAAGTGGGGCTTGGGCCTAGCGGCCCAATAGAAGTCTATGCCTCTAAGTAGGCCTGGGTCTACTGCAGCCGAAGGCGTTCGGTTGACCTTCGTCGTTGTGTCGTCTTTTCTAGATTTGACTTCTATGATATTCGCTTTTGCCAACGAAACAAAGTACTTCCAGTATGACGCCAACGGAGGAGGAACATGTCAAACGGGGAAAGTGTGTGGACACTACACTCAGGTATAGTAGGCTACTATCAATGTATTAATGATAATAACGATAATAACGATAATAACGATAATAATGATAATAATAATAATGATAATAATAATGATAATAATAATGATGATAATAATAATGATGATGATGATGATAATGATGATGATGATGATGATGATGATAATGATGATGATGATGATGATGATGATGATGATGATGATGCCGACGACGACGACGAAGATGCTAATACGATGATAGGCCTATTAAATATTGATTCATTGGAGTAGACTATCCAGGTTCTGAGGACGGCGTCTGTTAGTCACGTGATGATGGTTCTCTTTGCAACAGGTGGTATGGGCGGCGACGGTGTACGTTGGATGCGGGGTGACGAAATGCAGCGGATATTGGCTGGGCACCTGTAATTACGTCGGACCGTAAGACCTTCGCACGTCTCGTACACTTCACTTACATTAAAAGTGGCCGCTAGAGGTCATCCCGGTGTTTTATCCGGACCTCCCCCTTTAGGTGCAAATTGACACGTGGGTGGATGGGAGCGACACAGTTGAATGCAAACATTTGTGTAAGTGCTGGGATTTTTTTCGGGTGGGGGATTTTGAGGTTTTGGGGGAAAATCTCCCTCTAACAGGTCTGGATAAAACACTGATACAGACCGGGAGTGTGTAGTGTGTACGTGTGTGTGTGTGTGCGTGTGAGAGAGAGAGAGAGAGAGAGAGAGAGAGAGAGAGAGAGAGAGAGAGGGGGAGAGAGGGAGAGAGAGAGAACGGAGCTCCGGGAAGAACGCATTCCATTGCATTAGCATATTGGCATCTGATTAGCAGATGGCTTCGGGGCCCCTTCGCGCTCCTGGGATTCGGAAAATTGTTCGCTCCCCCCTTCCCCACCACCACGACCCTCGGACCCTGACGACGTCTATCAAAGCAAGACAGTCTTCCATTTGTGGGAATTCATCAAAATTTAAAGAGATCGATTCACTTTACGAGGACTGAACAAGGCAAACGACGACAAAGACTACAATAATTATAATTATATACGAAAATGTAATCAATCAATCAATCAATCAATCAATCAATCAATCAGCTTCTATGAAAGAGATTACAATTAAGCCGATCATAATAGCGTGCTTTTAGACGTGTCATTTGAGAAGCTCTTTCTGTATTTCTTTGATTAGGAGTTGTTGTCGATTATTTTATTTTATTTTAAAGGGGAAACTATCGGGGCAGTCCTCCTTATAAGACTGGAAATCCTTGTTCCCAGTGCTCTTCTGGAAAACTGGATCTGACGCAATGCGACGGAAATCTTTGCGGTAAGAGAAGCACACGGCCAGAATCTCCGTCACATCCACCTCAAATCCTTCAATTAATTACTTTACAAGTAGCCTAGGCCTATATGCACCCATTAATGTAACCATGGGGAGAGGAGGAGGAGGAGGAGGAGGAGGAGGAGGTTTGGAACTCTGCTTGTGACGCTGTAGAGTTCTTAATAATTATTATTCGTCGTCTACATTCGTCTCTTTTCTATTGCCTATCTCCTCTTTAGCCTCCACTAACCATTTATTATAATTATACTCAAACGCTTACATTTCGCTTCATTTAAAACTGCTTCCTGTTATATATATATATATATATATATATATATATATATATATATATATATATATATATATATATATATATATAATTTATGGTGCGCCTGATTTCTTTCAGTTCCGAACGATATATGTTCTCCGGTCACGGAATGCGCAGTGGTCGACAAAGACAACTGTCTCTGCAGTGAGTTGGACTCAATCAGTTCTTAGGTCAAGTTAATTGTCACCTAATCAAATAAACGTAACTTCACACACTTGCATTTAAGTACTGCAAGGCATACGTGGCTTACGAAAACAGTAACTGGTATAAGTGGCGGCTCCACATGGGGACCCTGGGGGCCCGTGCCCCTATTGAATGTCTGCCCCCCACCCCCCAATAGCCCGCTGTTAGGACCCTATACTTATTACTACATACCTATCAACAAATGGTTGACCCTCCATGCTTAGAAGTTGCCGCCCCAACAACGCCCCCTCCCCCTCCCCACTTACCAAATCCTGGAGCCGCCACTGACTAGTAGAGGTCATGATTGACGACCGTACCTCACTCCGTGCGAATTTTTGTGTGCTTCGAAGGTGACGCGGACAACAGAAAGATAGTCACGGATCTATTGAGCGGCGCTGGAAGCAAAGGACAAATCGCACCGATTGCGGTAATTCTCTCTGTCGTGTCGTCTGCCGTCGTCGTCGCCGTTGGAGGTCGTCGTCTGCTCTGAGTGCCTCGTCATCGGTCACGTGGCGTCGACGTGTCAATCAAAAATCGATCTTCAAAAGCACCCGTAAAAGTTTATTATAAGGAGACGCATTGCTACTTAAAACTAAAATACAACATTACATTACAATCATAGGAGAAGACTTCTATTCAGGGTTTAATCTAGGCCGTTTCCGGGGGGAATCCCCCGGAAATTTCAAATTCCCCGAAAATTTTGGCCTAATACATCAACTAACAGCATCCACCTAGCTGGCTTCCCCCCGGCTTTGTCAGTTTTCCCTCCGGAGTCCAGAGTCTAGATTAAACACTGCTTCTAATAGGCCGCTAGGCTCGAGTCCCCACTTTTTGAGAAGCTAGGCAACTGTATGGGGGTTGGCACCCCCTTACTTTTTAATCCACGTTTACGCCCATGGCGCCGACTGAAACTAATTAATGCTATTATCGCCGTTATTATAACTTACAATCATAATCATTATGCTTACAAATAATTCCCAGTCGAATTCTTTTCCCTTCGGTTATATCCGTCACTCATTTTACAATTTTCAGCCTCTGATCAACTATAATTACTTTCTATGTTAAATTTTAATCACA
This sequence comes from Metaphire vulgaris, assembly GCA_018105865.1. Classification (NCBI taxonomy): domain Eukaryota; kingdom Metazoa; phylum Annelida; class Clitellata; order Crassiclitellata; family Megascolecidae; genus Metaphire; species Metaphire vulgaris. Next base: position 578,244 of record CM030867.1, on the reverse strand, counting down.
TCTGTTTAGTTACTAAATTTGTATTCTTGTGTTAATTTTGATTATTTCTAGTATAAATTAATTAAGTATTAATTAATTAAGAATGCTTGGAAGTTACGCTTTCTTTCATTTGCAGCAATTCATCTTTAGAATTCATTGGTGTAACCGCATATGGCTGCTCCCTTCCCTCCCCCCCCGTGTCACTCCCGTAGTTACACCAATGTTGACATTCAATTGTCCTTGTTACACCCACAGTCACACAGACTGACGGACGCTGCAAGAGAAAAACTCTTGCACTGTTTAGTCTTAAGTTTCATGAGCAAGTGGCGCTATATAAATGGAGAATTTTATCGTGTGCTAATGAAATTACAGTGTAAATCATTTGCCAAAGTACAGAGAGTAAACATTTAATTAAAAGTGAAAGAAAACATAATGCAGTCAAACCCTTGTTAATGGTCGTCGTTCTCATCAACTTGATTATAAAGGTAAAGGTACACTCCATAGGTTCAGCGCCCGTAAGGAGAACTTGATTATGCCAAACAGTAATCATATTGAAAACTGAATAAGCAGCTATAATTCTCAGTGGACCAGGAACAATTCCAACCAGAACAAAACAAATGAAATCTACAATTACTTATGCCAGTGATTCCAAAGCTTTTTCGATCGGCGGCTCCCTTGCCAAGTCCAGATTTTTTCAAGGCTTCTCGTTTCAAATTTGAACAAGTGCGCTTTGCGAAATAGCACTTTTGGGGGAAATAATTGATACCAAGAGACCCAAAACTCTTGAAAAGCAAAAAAGCACAATGGTGATTAATTTGTATATTACAGTATTAACGGCTCCTCTGGAAGGAAGCCCCCGGCTCTCCAGAGAGCCGCGGGTAGGCCTACTTCAATTTTACTTTAATTTTAATTCACTCGATTTTTCATATAACGATATGTCGTTGCCTCTTGACGTATGTAGCATCTTCGGTATGTTGCATATGTTGCCGCTTGTAATTTTAGAAACAAGGTATATGCAGTAGAAGTAAACGAATATTGAAATGAATTTTAATCAGTTGTAACTGACAAGTTTACTAACAGTTACACAACTTGATATTAGCTGTTACACTTCAAACGAGTGGCCAGAATCTAGCAATATCTGCAAGAATTTCAGTGAAAGGGTGCACAACACTAGCTTTCACACGTCGAAGCCACATGAACTCACACATAATTATATGAATCCAGCATACTTCTATCTGTCCATAGATTTATTATAATACACCAGATGCCGTCTATCTATGGCAAAGTCAGGCCAAAGTTGAAGCCAGTTTGCATGGATGGAGTGTCAAGAAATGTTTACCCCGCAGATATCTTGAAGACCTCATAATTCTTTAGCGCTATCATTTTTATTTGAGGGCAGCGCCTACTTAGATATGGACGGGGTGATTCTAATCGGCGGATGAGGGCGGGGCGGATGAGCTGTTAGGTGAGCGGGCGGATGAACGCGGCGGATGAGAACCGTGGCGGATGAGAAGCCTATATGCGGAGGGGGCGACAGCCTGGCTGATGACAAGCCTATATGGGGAGGGGCGACGGCGTGGGGCGCTATATGTCATATACAGCAATGAGGGCGATCTGTTTGATTCGGCGGATGAGAACCGTGGCGGATGAGAACCGTGGCGGTCCTGGCGGATGAGAAGCCTATATGGGAAGGGGCGACGGCGGGGGCAGTATATGTCATATACAGCAATGAGGGCGCAACGATCAGGACCGAAACGTACCGAAGAGGACCGAAACGTACCGAATAGGACCGAAACGTACCAAAACGTACCGAACAGCAGTACGGTACGGTGCGGTGCGGTACTGTACGGTACGGTGCGGTAGGGTACGGTGCGGTACGGCGCGGTACGGTACTTAGTTCCCGAATAGGACCGAAACGTACCGAAAAGTGCCGAAACGCACCGATTAGGACCGAAACGTACCGAATAGGACCGAATAGGACCGAAACGTACCGAATAGGATCGAATAGGACCGAAACGCACCGATTAGGACCGAAACGTACCTAATAGGACCGAATAGGACCGAAACGTACCGAATAGGGCCGAAACGTACCGATTAGGACCGAAACGTACCTAATAGGATCGAATAGCACCGAAACGTACCGAATAGGACCGAAACGTACCGATTAGGACCGAAACGTACCTAATAGGACCCAATAGGACCGAAACGTACCGAAAAGTGCCGAAACGTACCGATTAGGACCAAAACGTACCTAATAGGACCGAATAGGACCGAAACGTACCGAATAGGACTTAAACGTACCGATTAGGACCAAAACGTACCTAATAGGACCGAATAGGACCGAAACGCACCGATTAGAACCGAAACGTACCTAATAGGACCGAATAGGACCGAAACGCACCGATTACGACCGAAACGTACCTAATAGGACCGAAGAGCACCGAAACGTAGCGAATAGGACCGAAACGTACCGATTAGGACCGAAACGTGCTCAATAGGACCGAATAGGACCGAAACGTACCGAAAAGTGCCGAAACGTACCGATTAGGACCAAAACGTACCTAATAGGACCGAATAGGACCGAAACGTACCGAATAGGACCGAAACGTACCGATTAGGACCGAAACTTACCTAATAGGACCCAATAGGACCGAAACGTACCGAATAGGACCGAAACGTACCGAATAGGGCCGAAGCGTACCGATTAGGACCGAAACGTACCTAATTGGACCGAATAGGACCGAAACGTACCGAATAGGACCGAAACGTACCGATTAGGACCGAAACGTACCGAATAGGACCGAAACGTACCGAATAGGACCGAAACGTACCGAATAGGGCCGAAGCGTACCGATTAGGACCGAAACGTACCTAATTGGACCGAATAGGACCGAAACGTACCGAATAGGACCGAAACGTACCGATTAGGACCGAAACGTGCTCAATAGGACCGAATATGACCGAAACGTACCGAAACGTACCGATTAGGACCGAAACGTACCTAATAGGACCGAATAGGACCGAAACGTACCGAATAGGACCGAAACGTACCGATTAAGACCGAAACGTACCGAATAGGACCGAAACGTACCGAATAGAACCGAAACGCACCGATTAGGACCGAAACGTACCTAATAGGACCGAATAGGACCGAAACGTACCGAATAGGGCCGAAACGTACCGATTAGGACCGAAACGTACAGATTAGGACCGAAACGTACCTAATAGGACCGAATAGGACCGAAACGTACCGAATAGGACCGAAACGTACCGATTAGGACCGAAACGTACCGATTAGGACCGAAACGTGCTCAATAAGACCGAATAGGACCGAAACGTACCGAAAAGTGCCGAAACGTACCGATTAGGACCAAAACGTACCTAATAGGACCGAAACGCACCGATTAGAACCGAAACGTACCTAATAGGACCGAATAGGACCGAAACGTACCGAATAGGACCGAAACGTACCGATTAGGAACGAAACTTACCTAATAGGACCGAATAGGACCGAAACGTACCGAATAGGACCGAAACGTACCGAATAGGGCCGAAGCGTACCGATTAGGACCGAAACGTACCTAATAGGACCGAATAAAACCGAAACGTACCGAATAGGACTGAAACGTACCGATTAGGACCGAAACGTACCTAATAGGACCGAATAGGACCGAAACGCACCGATTAGGACCGAAACGTACCTAATAGGACCGAATAGGACCGAAACGTACCGAATAGGACCGAAACGTACCGATTAGGACCGAAACGTGCTCAATAGGACCGAATAGGACCGAAACGTACCGAAGAGGAGTGAAACGTACCGATTAGGACCGAAACGTACCTAATTGGACCGAATAGGACCGAAACGCACCGATTAGAAACGAAACGTACCTAATAGGACCGAATAGGACCGAAACGTACCGAATTTGGCCGAAACGTACCGATTAGGACCGAAACGTACCCAATAGGACCGAATAGGACCGAAACGTATCGATTAGGACCGAAACGTGCTCAATAGGACCGAATAGGACCGAAACGTACCGAAAAGTGCCTAATAGGACCGAATAGGGCCGAAACGTACCGATTAGGACCGACACGTACCTAATAGGACCGAATAGGACCGAAACGTACCGAATAGGACCGAAACGTACCGATTAGGACCGAAACGTACCTAATAGGACCGAATAGGACCGAAACGTACCGATTAGGACCGAAACGTACAGATTAGGACCGAATAGGACCGGTGCGGTACGGTACGGTGCGGTACAGTACGGTACGGTACGCTACGGTGCGGTGCGGTACTTAGTTCCCGAATAGCACCGAAACGTACCGAATAGGACCGAAACGTACCGATTAGGACCGAAACGTACCTAATAGGACCGAATAGGACCGAAACGTACCGAATAGGACCGAAGCGTACCGAATAGGGCCGAAGCGTACCGATTAGGACCGAAACGTACCTAATAGGACCGAAACGTACCGAATAGGACCGAAACGTACCGATTAGGACCGAAACGTACCTAATAGGACCGAATAGGACCGAAACGTACCGAATAGGACCGAAACGTACCGATTAGGACCGAAACGTACCTAATTGGACCGAATAGGACCGAAACGCACCGACTAGAACCGAAACGTACCTAATAGGACCGAATAGGACCGAAACGTACCGAATAGGGCCGAAACGTACCGATTAGGACCGACACGTACCTAATAGGACCGAATAGGACCGAAACGTACCGAATAGGACCGAAAACTACCGAATAGGGCCGAATCGTACCGATTAGAACCGAAACGTACCTAATAGGACCGAATAGGACCGAAACGTACCGAATAGGACCGAAACGTACCGATTAGGACCGAAACGTACCTAATTGGACCGAATAGGACCGAAACGTACCGAATAGGACTGAAACGTACCGATTAGGACCGAAACGTACCTAATTAGACCGAATAGGACCGAAACGCACCGATTAGAACCGAAACGTACCTAATAGGACCGAATAGGACCGAAAGTACCGAATAGGGCCGAAACGTACCGATTGGGACCGACACGTACCTAATAGGACCGAATAGGACCGAAACGTACCGAATAGGACCGAAAACTACCGAATAGGGCCGAATCGTACCGATTAGGACCGAAACGTACCTAATAGGACCGAATAGGACCGAAACGTACCGAATAGGACAGAAACGTACCGATTAGGACCGAAACGTACCTAATTGGACCGAATAGGACCGAAACGTACCGAATAGGACCGAAACGTACCGATTAGGACCGAAACGTACCTAATTGGACCGAATAGGACCGAAACGCACCGATTAGAACCGAAACGTACCTAATAGGACCGAATAGGACCGAAAGTACCGAATAGGGCCGAAACGTACCGATTAGGACCGACACGTACCTAATAGGACCGAATAGGACCGAAACGTACCGAATAGGACCGAAACGTACCGATTAGGACCGAAACGTACCTAATAGGACCGAATAGGACCGAAACGTACCGAACAGGACCGAAACGCACCGATTAGGACCGAAACGTACCTAATAGGACCGAATAGGACCGAAACGTACCGAATAGGGCCGAAACGTACCGATTAGGACCGAAACGTACAGATTAGGACCGAATAGGAGCGGTGCGGTACGGTACGGTACGGTACTGTACGGTACGGTACGGTGCGGTACGGTACTTAGTTCCCGAATAGGACCGAAACGTACCGAATAGGACCGAAACGTACCGATTAGGACCGAAACGTGCTCAATAGGACCGAAAAGGACCGTAACGCACCGATTAGAACCGAAACGTACCTAATCTGACCGAATAGGACCGAAACGTACCGAATAGGGCCGAAACGTACCGATTAGGACCGAAACGTACCTAATAGGACCAAATAGGACCGAAACGCACCGATTAGGACCGAAACGTACCTAATAGGACCGAATAGGACCGAAACGTACCGAATAGGACTGAAACGTACCGATTAGGACCGAAACGTACCTAATAGGACCGAATAGGACCGAAACGCACCGATTAGGACCGAAACGTACCTAATAGGACCGAAACGTACCGAATAGGACCGAAACGTACCTAATAGGACCGAATAGGACCGAAACGCACCAATTAGGACCGAAACGTACCTAATAGGACCGAATAGGACCGAAACGTACCGAATAGGGCCGAAACGTACCGATTAGGACCGAAACGTACCGAATAGGACCGAAACGTACCGAATAGGACCGAAACGTACCGATTAGGACCGAAACGTACCTAATAGGACCGAATAGGACCGAAACGCACCGATTAGAAACGAAACGTACCGATTAGGACCGAAACGTGCTCAATAGGACCGAATAGGACCGAAACGTACCGAAAAGTGCCTAATAGGACCGAATAGGGCCGAAACGTACCGATTAGGACCGACACGTACCTAATAGGACCGAAACGTACCGAATAGGACCGAATAGGGCCGAAACGTACCGATTAGGACCGACACGTACCTAATAGGACCGAATAGGACCGAAACGTACCGAATAGGACCGAAACGTACCGATTAGGACCGAAACGTACCTAATAGGACCGAATAGGACCGAAACGTACCGAATAGGACTGAAACGTACCGATTAGGACCGAAACGTACCTAATAGGACCGAATAGGACCGAAACGCACCGATTAGGACCGAAACGTACCTAATAGGACCGAAACGTACCGAATAGGACCGAAACGTACCTAATAGGACCGAATAGGACCGAAACGCACCAATTAAGACCGAAACGTACCTAATAGGACCGAATAGGACCGAAACGTACCGAATAGGGCCGAAACGTACCGATTAGGACCGAAACGTACCGAATAGGACCGAAACGTACCGAATAGGACCGAAACGTACCGATTAGGACCGAAACGTACCTAATAGGACCGAATAGGACCGAAACGCACCGATTAGAAACGAAACGTACTGATTAGGACCGAAACGTGCTCAATAGGACCGAATAGGACCGAAACGTACCGAAAAGAGCCTAATAGGACCGAACAGGGCCGAAACGTACCGATTAGGACCGACACGTACCTAATAGGACCGAATAGGACCGAAACGTACCGAATAGGACCGAATAGGGCCGAAACGTACCGATTAGGACCGACACGTACCTAATAGGACCGAATAGGACCGAAACGTACCGAATAGGACCGAAACGTACCGATTAGGACCGAAACGTACCTAATAGGACCGAATAGGACCGAAAGGTACCGAATAGGACCGAAACGCACCGATTAGGACCGAAACGTACAGATTAGGACCGAATAGGACCGGTGCGGTACGGTACGGTACTGTACGGTACGGTACGGTGCGGTACGGTGCGGTACGGTACTTAGTTCTCGAATAGGACCGAAACGTACCGAAAAGGACCGAAACGTACCGATTAGGACCGAAACGTGCTCAATAGGACCGAATAGGACCGAAACGCACCGATTAGAACCGAAACGTACCTAATGGGACCGAATAGGACCGAAACGTACCGAATAGGGCCGAAACGTACCGATTAGGACCGAAACGTACCTAATAGGACCGAATAGGACCGAAACGCACCGATTAGAACCGAAACGTACCTAATACGACCGAATAGGACCGAAACGTACCGAATAGGACCGAAACGTACCGATTAGGACCGAAACGTACCTAATAGGACCGAATAGGACCGAAACGCACCGATTAGGACCGAAACGTACCTAGTAGGACCGAATAGGACCGAAACGTACCGAATAGGACCGAAACGTACCGATTAGGACCGAAACGTACCTAATAGGACCGAATAGGACTGAAACGTACCGATTAGGACCGAAACGTACCTAATAGGACCGAATAGGACCGAAACGCACCGATTAGGACCGAAACGTAAATAATAGGACCGAAACGTACCGAATAGGACCGAAACGTACCTAATAGGACCGAATAGGACCGAAACGTACCGAGTAGGGCCGAAACGTACCGATTAGGACCGAAACGTACCGAAACGTACCGAATAGGACCGAAACGCACCGATTAGAACCGAAACGTACCTAATACGACCGAATAGGACCGAAACGTACCGAATAGGACCGAAACGTACCGATTAGGACCGAAACGTGCTCAATAGGACCGAATAGGACCGAAACGTACCGAAAAGTGCCTAATAGGACCGAATAGGGCCGAAACGTACCGATTAGGACCGACACGTACCTAATAGGACCGAATAGGACCGAAACGTACCGAATAGGACCGAATAGGGCCGAAACGTACCGATTAGGACCGACACGTACCTAATAGGACCGAATAGGACCGAAACGTACCGAATAGGACCGAAACGTACCGATTAGGACCGAAACGTACCTAATAGGACCGAATAGGACCGAAACGTACCGAATAGGACTGAAACGTACCGATTAGGACCGAAACGTACCTAATAGGACCGAATAGGACCGAAACGCACCGATTAGGACCGAAACGTACCTAATAGGACCGAAACGTACCGAATAGGACCGAAACGTACCTAATAGGACCGAATAGGACCGAAACGCACCAATTAGGACCGAAACGTACCTAATAGGACCGAATAGGACCGAAACGTACCGAATAGGGCCGAAACGTACCGATTAGGACCGAAACGTACCGAATAGGACCGAAACGTACCGAATAGGACCGAAACGTACCGATTAGGACCGAAACGTACCTAATAGGACCGAATAGGACCGAAACGCACCGATTAGAAACGAAACGTACCGATTAGGACCGAAACGTGCTCAATAGGACCGAATAGGACCGAAACGTACCGAAAAGTGCCTAATAGGACCGAATAGGGCCGAAACGTACCGATTAGGACCGACACGTACCTAATAGGACCGAATAGGACCGAAACGTACCGAATAGGACCGAATAGGGCCGAAACGTACCGATTAGGACCGACACGTACCTAATAGGACCGAATAGGACCGAAACGTACCGAATAGGACCGAAACGTACCGATTAGGACCGAAACGTACCTAATAGGACCGAATAGGACCGAAAGGTACCGAATAGGACCGAAACGCACCGATTAGGACCGAAACGTACAGATTAGGACCGAATAGGACCGGTGCGGTACGGTACGGTACTGTACGGTACGGTACGGTGCGGTACGGTGCGGTACGGTACTTAGTTCCCGAATAGGACCGAAGCGTACCGAAAAGGACCGAAACGTACCGATTAGGACCGAAACGTGCTCAATAGGACCGAATAGGACCGAAACGCACCGATTAGAACCGAAAAGTACCTAATGGGACCGAATAGGACCGAAACGTACCGAATAGGGCCGAAACGTACCGATTAGGACCGAAACGTACCTAATAGGACCGAATAGGACCGAAACGCACCGATTAGAACCGAAACGTACCTAATACGACCGAATAGGACCGAAACGTACCGAATAGGACCGAAACGTACCGATTAGGACCGAAACGTACCTAATAGGACCGAATAGGACCGAAACGCACCGATTAGGACCGAAACGTACCTAGTAGGACCGAATAGGACCGAAACGTACCGAATAGGACCGAAACGTACCGATTAGGACCGAAACGTACCTAATAGGACCGAATAGGACTGAAACGTACCGATTAGGACCGAAACGTACCTAATAGGGACCGAATAGGACCGAAACGCACCGATTAGGACCGAAACGTAAATAATAGGACCGAAACGTACCGAATAGGACCGAAACGTACCTAATAGGACCGAATAGGACCGAAACGTACCGAGTAGGGCCGAAACGTACCGATTAGGACCGAAACGTACCGAAACGTACCGAATAGGACCGAAACGCACCGATTAGAACCGAAACGTACCTAATACGACCGAATAGGACCGAAACGTACCGAATAGGACCGAAACGTACCGATTAGGACCGAAACGTACCTAGTAGGACCGAATAGGACCGAAACGTACCGAATAGGACTGAAACGTACCGATTAGGACCGAAACGTACCTAATAGGACCGAATAGGACCGAAACGCACCGATTAGGACCGAAACGTACCTAATAGAACCGAATAGGACCGAAACGTACCGAATAGGACCGAAACGTACCGATTAGGACCGAAACGTACCTAATAGGACCGAATAGGACTGAAACGTACCGATTAGGACCGAAACGTACCTAATAGGACCGAATAGGACCGAAACGCACCGATTAGGACCGAAACGTAAATAATAGGACCGAAACGTACCGAATAGGACCGAAACGTACCTAATAGGACCGAATAGGACCGAAACGTACCGAGTAGGGCCGAAACGTACCGATTAGGACCGAAACGTACCGAAACGTACCGAATAGGACCGAAACGCACCGATTAGAACCGAAACGTACCTAATACGACCGAATAGGACCGAAACGTACCGAATAGGACCGAAACGTACCGATTAGGACCGAAACGTACCTAGTAGGACCGAATAGGACCGAAACGTACCGAATAGGACTGAAACGTACCGATTAGGACCGAAACGTACCTAATAGGACCGAATAGGACCGAAACGCACCGATTAGGACCGAAACGTACCTAATAGAACCGAAACGTACCGAATAGGACCGAAACGTACCTAATAGGACCGAATAGGACCGAAACGCACCAATTAGGACCGAAACGTACCTAATAGGACCGAATAGGACCGAAACGTACCGAATAGGGCCGAAACGTACCGATTAGGACCGAAACGTACCGAATAGGACCGAATAGGACCGGTGCGGTACGGTGCGGTACGGTACTGTACGGTACGGTGCGGTATGGTGCGGTACGGTACTGTACGGTGCGTAACGGTGCGGTACGCTGCGGTACGGTGCTTAGTTCCCGAGGGAACTTGTTACAAAAAAGTGTCCGGAGACAGAAAAATGTATACTCTTCAACTCTCGTCTTGACCCGGATCAGAAGCAGAATATATATATATATATATATATATATATATATATATAGTTAGTACTTTAGTTAGTACCATTCTATCGCAGTAGGTAAAATCACCTAAAGCGCAGAATCGCTGAGAAACTAAACGCGCACGTACGTTGATCCTTTAATTCGTCGACAAAATATCCCGGTAGAGGTAAAGACGAGCGGCGTAAGGTATCACTACGCGTATCAGTATGGGTTAGGGTTAGTGTTTTGGGTTAGGGTTAGAGTTAAAATCCTTACCATAACCCTGGCCCTAACCCTAACCCTTTCAACGGAATTTTTATCAGTGTTTACGTACTACTTTCAGTTACGCCGCTCGTCTTTACCCTTACCAATATCCCTTCATTTCAAAGATGAATTTCATTTAAATTCTAATACAGAAGAAAAACTATATTTACGTCTTTGGACTAGAAGTTTAAGCCATTGTTATTCTGAACCGTGTGACGCTAAAAACCACAGAAGTCTATATAGGCATGTCATCCGCCAGGCTGTCGCCCCCTCCCCATATAGGCTTCTCATCCGCCAGGCTTCTCATCCGCCACGGTTCTCATCCGCCGCGTTCATCCGCCCGCTCATCCGCCCCGCCCTCATCCGCCGATTAGACGGACCCGCTTTAATATGGTGTACCATAGTTGCTTTAAATGTGTTCCGTTTGATCTTTTACTCATCTTTTCCACAATTCTTATTTGTGCCAATTGATTTCCGAATATAAATACTATAATCGTATCGTAAAAGTAGATTTTTAGGTCGATTATTAGTTGAGTTTGAAGCCGTTTTGTGCAGTGCTGATTTATACGACTATAAGCCTATGTTACTATGTGACCTATGTCTATGTAATTTTCAAAGGCTTATTTGCGGCAGCGACTGCGCAACGTCGCGGCTATTCGTATAAATCAGACGATCAATTACACAATATTTAAACAACTAGTCCACATTAAATAAGTTAAACAGCTAAACGATATCCGTTTCAACAGTGTACCAAAATTTTCAAGATTTCAGCGAGGTAAACATTTCTTGACACACCATCAATGCAAACTGGCCTCACTTTCTGATACCATAGACTCTGTCTTGTGATATTAATGTCTATGTATCTGTCCCCGTGTCCCGAGCCGACAGTTTCAAGAAATTCATTTCACAAAATTTACTCTAACCCGTGCTCATAATGGCTATGAAACACCGTTTTCACTTAAACGAGCAGTGGCAGCAAAAACGCTATGAAACACCGTTTTCAGTAAAAGGAGCAGTAGCAACATTGGAATGCTATCAGAGCTATCTCAGCTATGATGTAAACATCAATACTCAACGATATGAGAAATCGGGTGAATTAAAATTGAAGTACCTAGCCTCGGTTAACACTTAGAGAGCCACCAACTTATGCATGAGATAGCCGCAGAATGAATTCATATAAAAGCAACAGCATTCTATTAGCTCTATTTATAAATACACAGTCCCCCATAACAACACACACGCACGCATAGATTACCGGGCAAATTAAAAGTTCAAACAAATTGCAATCACATACTGTATGATTTACAAATATATTTGTTATTTAGGAAGCATATTAATTTTATATTCTGTGTCATAAGATGTCATTATGATAAACGACACGATGATGACAAAATCTACCATAACAAGAACTGACGTACCTGAGGCAACTGACCAGCAGCATTGGTCATATCGATGGATTTCGATGGTCACGGTCATATGCAGGCTATAATACAGCGCCCATTTGATAATGAATACACTTCGTGCACTCCTATACCATAAATATACACAAATGTTTGAGTAGGCTGTCATAACACGTGTATTAGTTTGTCTAATTAAATGCATCAAACCTGGACCACAACTTAATAATTACTCAACTTCAGGAGGAAAGTGGCAACTGAGATGGACAACTTGTATGCATCTATGTATGTATACTGGCCTACTTATATAGCGCCGTAAAGACCATAGCCAAAGACAAAGGCGGCTAGAGAGAGATAGCCATTTTCCATCCTAGTTCACCACAGTCACAAGGCAAATGGCATATTCTCAAAAAATAATTAACAATGCAAAGAAGCAGTCTAGTTTTAAAGAGCATCCTTAAATGTGAACATAATGTCATGTACTCTGGTAACCATAGCCCATAGGCATACTGGTCATATAGTGGCATCAGAAATTACTAAGGCTCCTTAAGGGTAAATAAATTCATGGGCCCCTAAGGCACATATACTGTAAGTTACCGTCTTAGTGACTTATGATAATCATTGTCTATTGAAATATATCTGAACTGAAGCACCACTTACTGGTAATACGTAAACAACTTGAGCATGAATGATGCAGCTGAAACTTTGCCAGATGGGCCCCGGAGGTTAAAAATTCCCCAAGGCTCCATTTTATAGCCCAGTACACCACCACTGCTGGTAAATTCTAATGTATTTATGCTCTAATAAGAGCAAAAACACCGAGTTAAAGAACAATAAATATTATTCTGAGTAAAAGAACAATTATTAGTGCAGAAATCTAAGATGAAAATCAATGCAGTAAATTGCTGTACAATGAAAACTGTAGAGTATTTTTAAAGTCCATAATGAAATATCATATAGCACAAAAAACACCTTAACTCAAATCTTTAGCATACATTTCTAATTTATTTCTGTCATAAGACATGCTTACATTTGTGACAAACAATGAACACAAAACCCACACAATTTAAATTAAATACTTAAGGCAAAACCGATTAAAAGATTAACAAATGTCTGCTAACAATGAGTAAAAACAAAATAAAGATTTAAACTGAGCTGAAAACAGTGATAACATTTGCAAAGAAAGAACTCAAAATCGTCTTAGATCTACAAAGCCCAGTTTTCAGCTTAAAACATTTCAATTAATTTTAATATTCCTGTTAACAATTCAATAATCATCGTTTCTCCAGCGGCAAAAACATGGAATGTAACAATGAGATCAACTATCGCACGCTGCCTCAAGTGGCAAACGGCAGAAAAAGCAAGCAACGCTGAGATGACGAATCAAATGTCTGTATCTGATGTGTTCAGTTTTTGTACACAACAGTCCCAGTACACCCTTGTGTACTGGGACAGCATAGCGTAATAACAAGAATAACTTTATAGATCACACTTAAACAAAAGTTTCCATCACATAAGGATAACTGAAGTCTAATACAAATCATAAGTAAAGAAAATATTGATAAAAATTTGTACAGGAAGCTCAATATATAATCACCGACACCAACCAAGAAATCAGTCTAGCGTTCACCGAAATGCATAGAACCTGTTTCAATTGCAATAATTCCTCCTAATCTTCGCTCGATTCACTCAATCAATCAGTCCCAGGCAACAATGTCCTCAATGAGAAAACGTACGACAGTGAAAGTGTGAAAACCGAACAGAAGTAGAACGAGACTTCAACAGCGTGGCTGCAAAACAGTCGTCTCACTGCTGGAAACAAATCTTGCCGCACTTCGAGATACGCACACTTCTTTGCAATCGCAATCCTACCCTTCGTAAAATGTCGGCTACAAGAAAAAAACACAAGAGTTAAATTATGTAAAGGTAAACAGGTTTCTACATAAAAACTATCTAATTTTTCAGACATTTATTTTCCAGTAGAAGCTCCTCTGCGTCCAGAAGGTGAAAGTTTTAAGGCGACTCAGTAGAAATAAGCAGCGGGAATTGATTATACCACAAAAGTCCCAACAGCCATTTTGGGTTTGTCAGGAATAATTATTAAAGTGGACAATTTCTTAAGCGCAGTAACAGAGCTAGGTGGATAAAGTCAAAGGTGCTGTACAGGGAACGAAATGTTAAACAAATGCGTCTTGAGATGTTGTAGGAACCGATCCGGAGAGGTCTTGGTTGTCACAGCCTTCGGGAGCAGATTCAAATAATGTGCAAATAATGTGCTACATCACAAGACATCTTTGGCTTTCATCTGCATTCATACTTAGTGAATATGCCGATAGATTTCCTGACAGATACTTTCTTAACCAACATTACAAATATGGGTTGGTGGGAAGGGGGAATGGTTCCAGGCTCCACAGGGTAGAAGGTCCTCAATTCCAGTTACAGATAAAAGGACACAGTAACTGGCTGCAAAGCGGGAGTTTGAAAAAATATCAACAAGAAGCAAAGATGCAGCCATGCATAAAAATAAGCTCAAGTTTAACTGAAGAATGATGCAAGTCACAACAAAAAAGTTTTCAAAGTCCACAAGAAACTCTTAAGTTTTCCCGCAATATTTCCTCACCACCCGATCATTACCTGTCCATTCGCGGGTCCGTTGCTGGCGGTCTCTGCTTCAGAATCGGACGAATCCTCTCCAGAAGACTCCGTCAGTTTGTTATTCAACGCTAAAAATGAAATTGCACAAACAACAATTAATTATCGTAAAGTAAATATCGTCAACGTAAAAACCGATGCTGTTCTGACTTGCCTTGCTGCAGTTAAAAATCTTCATTTACGACAAATTCGGTAAGATATTATGATCAGAAGACAGAGAGGATCCCGACCTCTGTTTTGTCCTGGATTTGCGTCTCCTGACAGACTGAGCTTGTCGTAGCATGCTGAGCAGACGCGGAGCGGTTTGGCCGACTGGTGCGGAAACATCCAGCGCCGACTGGCACAAGCACCACAACAGACGATTCCACACTTACGACAATGATGCTGGAATAGTGAATCAGCAACAATCACACAATGAAGTAAGTTTCATCAGGAAAAAACCATTATTATGTTTACAAAACACTGCTTCTACACAAACCCATGATCTTAGAAGCAAAGCTCATGCCACAATTTACGCTATTTCATTCATCAACAGCAAAACATAAATGCCAGATAAACCAACAAAGCTAAGGTTGCAGACAGGTAAGCTGGATTTTATAAAGGGAAAGGTGTCAGAATATGTGGAAAAGACACAACAAATTAGGCACAAGGATTGGTTTATGACAGACCTTGGTCTGGTCAGCAGCTATAAACAGACAGAAAACAAAGACATGGGAGAAAAATTGATGGATATAGATTAACATGGATTCTCTTTGATCCGTAGCTGCTAAAACTCACGACTACAGGCCAGGTTACTTATGGAGATAGCCTCCCAAGCAACAAAAAATTCACATTTTTGTCACTTGAGAAATAAATTCATTCTTAGAAAAGCACAAAATACAAGGCATGGATGAGGAGGTAGTCGATGAATGACATTAGCTAAATGCCGTGTTGCACCGCGTCCCTCAATTCATTCTCACTCGGCGATTGACGAGACTGAACTCTGACTTCCTGCAGCACATGCACGTTGACGCACCGGAGTCGGGAACCCAGACCGGAGAAGGATCCGTTGTCGCGAGCATCGACTTACGACCGTCTAAGTCACGCACAAAACACAAGCACTCATCAGACGCCCAGTTGCCCTCTGCAATCGCCAGAAAAACACCTCTGCACATTCAGAGCAGCAATTCGAGCAGCAACATCACACAGAAATCTCAAAGGAAGTTTGTCCATGTAAAAATAACCTCAAAATTTAAAGAACAACCCCCATCAGGTAAGGCAAGTGTCAGCTACAACTTCCTTCCACTCAACATCCAACCTTGCAATAACATCTTTGTTCCATTAACCCCTTAACTGGGCAACTATTTGTAACTCCATGTAAAATGGACGAGTGTTACTCGGGGCACCCAGTTAAGGGGTTAACAGATGGTTAAAACATCTGTTAAGCCCCAAAATGCAACTGAGGGAGGATTTTTTCAAGCTGATAATTAATCACGGAACAAGCTCATAAATTGCAGTGTAAGGGTTAATAACAAGGAAATGCACAAAATATTAAAATTAAGTTGGCAATTTACTGCTGTCGTTTCACATTTTGTAATTAAACAGAAATACAATTGCAGGGCAGCCAAGTGGAAACCTTACACTTGGCTATAAGATCCTGGACGCATTTGTTGATATGCGCCATCCATTCGTTCTTCTCCGTTGCCGTTGCACCGTACACTGTAAACGACTTGCCTGGGCTGATTATCTGCCAACCGTTGCATAGAACTGAAACATTTCCCAACCAAACAAAACATCGATTCTCACACAGCACACACGTCATGAACACGCACACCCTGGGTCAACTGAAAAACCAACTGAAAACCTGTGTCAACCAACTCAACATTAATTAATCAAGTCTTGGATGGTCATAATTAAGTGGTCTGCGCTGATTGAGGGTCCACTTTATGGGGTCTTCACGCAATAGAATGTAGTGTAGTGTAGGGCAACAATTAAAGTAGAGTGGTTCACGGGACAATTTACAGTTTCAAAGACTTGAAAAAAATATGCATAATACAGCATTTCATAACCATTTCTCCTCCACAATACATGGCAAAAGATGCAGTGGGTTCAACCAAAATACATGAAAATGCTTTTGAGTAGACATGATATAACATAGAGAAAGAAGTTCACTGTCTCTGGACTCTTTGCAATTCTTCATCAGTCCCTGGAGAGGAGCTTCACTTGTGTGGTACTTGTTTTAAAAATCAATTAAAGTCAAAGACAAATGAATATGCAAACAAATTAATGGTGTTATGCATTCAGTCAGTGGACAGCTTCTATTGGATTCTGAGAACTCAACTCAACTCAACTCAACTCAACTCTCTCTCTCTCTCTCTCTCTCTCTCTCTCTCTCTCTCTCTCTCTCTCTCTCTCTCTCTCTCTCTCTCTCTCTCTCCTGTATGGCAGCGACTCTCACAAACAGTCATTTCTAAGATGAAATAAACCCTTTTGAACAGCAAGAACTTTGATCTTTTGTTCTAACAGCAACAGTCAAGCACTGACATTATAAAGTTTTGTCCAAATAACTAAAATTACGTCAAGGGAAGTGAATATAGAAACAAATCCATGAACACTGAGGAACCAGTGTCTGTTGTCATCAGTCCATCTTGTCTGCATTTAAAGTCTGCATTAAAATGTCAAATCGTCTTAAAAATACAAAAGACAAATGGTCAAAGTGAAGAGAAATACCTTCGTCATCTGGAACTGACAGAAGTTTGACATTCTCCAGCTGAATAATGTGCTGTTTGTTATACTTTAAGAAGAAACAAAAATAAATTTCATAAGAAATCAGACATTCAACATACTAAGGAATATGTTCACAAATACTTAGTCTAAGTTATGTTGGATGCATCTTTAATTTTATTTTCTATCAAATCCTGAAAACAAAAATAACAGAGTTCACGTTCAAACAACTCAGAGACATCGTCTAAGCCCTCAAATGCCTTCATTAAATGAATCTATCGCAAAGCTTTTCCTCTTTTAGTCTTTTTGTTTCCATAGCACCAATTTTCACTGAAAATCTAAAATATCTTTACACTGCTCTCAAAAAAATGTTATTTGCTATTTGATCTTTGAAATCTCTATCGTTGCCGCAGCCGTTACCTTCCTTTTGCTGAGAACAATGTTGCCGTACACTAGGATGTCATTGAAGAGAAAAAATTGTCGAGGTTTCAGTTTCTTTCGACACATTTTCGTCAGAACTCCTTCGCCGACCAAAAGTCGATTTGGAATTGAAAGCGCCTAAAGCAGCAACATGAAAAATTCCTCTAAACTAATTTGGACCTCGATTGTAAGCAATGACTCTGCTTCGTAGTTGATCGTATTAAAACAGACGACTAATGCAAGATATACGAGATATGAATTTGGTGGCAGGACAGAGAACATGAGCTGGAAACAACACAAGAAGAATAAAGACGCACAGGGAATAGGAGACAACAATCCAAGTAAAGAGACAAAAACAAATTCAGCAACTGAGGGTATGACATCACCTAAATGGACCAAAAGAAGACCAAATGGTGAAAATTCTTTAAAAAGTCAGGTTACTTGGATCAATCAAACCATTCCCAGGCTTTTTTCCAGGATTTTGCATGGGGGGTGTCCCAAAATTGTGGGGGTGTCAGTGTCCAGTGTTGAGTCCTATACAGCTAGTTTTTCTTATAATAATAATAATAATAATAATAATAATAATAATAATAATAATAATAATAATAATAATAATAATAATAATAATAATAATAATGTGATTATAAGTGGTTTTGTATCATCTGCAAACTGAAATTTCTGATTTGAACATATAATACGCAGTACAAAACAGCTGCATCATAACACCACTGTCCTTCACAGCAGCTTCATATACTACTATTTTAACATATGTCTGTTTGGGTGATAGCCAACACTACCCCTGGCAGGGGGGTGTAGGGGCAGGGAGGTTTCTGTCAAAAACCAGGGGGTGTAGAACTGTAGATAAACCCCTGCCATTTCCCATTTCATTTAAACTAAAATCTATCAGCCGAAAGCTCAAAAAGACGACTGGAAATTCACCTCATCTCAAGGTCAACAGTCAAGAATAATTCAAAGTCAGTGAATGAATATTCATGATTTAATTTTAATTAATCATATGCAGGTAATTAATCATATGTAGGTAAACTTACCTGACCTGAACTTCCAAAGCAACTTTCAACAAATGCGATTCTGCGTGCATTCGCTTCACTATTCACTAAAAATAATACACATAGAAAATCTAGAAAGTGGGGCAAATGCAACTGACAATTGACCACCTTGCATCTAACCCCACTACAATCGCTATCATAAAGCACATTACACTCTTTCTATAACGCCCCAAACAGCTCTGCTGCCTATAGGCAATGGGAATTTCAATTCATAATGTTGAATATTTCTCAAATGCTCACTGGTGGCTATTACAACAGAAGAATATTATTAGCAAAGTAGTTGTGTGATATGAGTCTTCTTAATATAGATGGCAAATTTCAAACATAAATTCCCATTGCTTATAGGCAGCAGAGCTGCTTGTGGCGCTATAGAAGCAGTATAAGGTGGATTGTGATAGTGATTGTGGCAGGGATTGATGCAGAGGATCTCCTAATGAGCTTAATGCGGTAAAACAGGAATAAATCAACATTTTAGATCTATTAAATTCATACTGATGTTGCCTTTTGATAAGTAGTGGAGGTGCTTGAGGTGCTATGGAATCAGTGTGAGATGGTTTATGACAGTTAATAGCAGTGGGGATCGATGTGGGATTGTATGCTAGTTGCAACTGATCTGTATGGGGCTAACAGAAGTCACAAGTTGTGTGTTTGTGGTTTTTATATATTGATCTTTTTGTGGAATGGACGACTGGCTATAGAAGTGTGCATGGCTTATTTATATATCTAGCTTATTTATATATTTAGTTAGTTTGAGAAGTAATGTCTACACCATTTCCCCGCCTACCAGTCTCCCTCTTTGTTATCTTCGCCTCCAATCTCTGGTCCGCGCTATTCAATGCATCTGCATTGATGAAAAGGCTTCAACACTTCATATTAAACCCCCATACAAATGCACATATAAAAGCTTATTCGGAGGACCTGAACATAACCCTCCCTGTACCATTAGGTTTAGTCTTAAGTATCAGTACCAGTCTTAAACATTAAAATGGCCTTAAAATAACATGTATGATCACTAACGCATCTTATTCTTGGATGGCAACGCAATTCTTTCTAGCGCTATATAAATCATGACTGCGTAACCTCCGAATGAAGGAAATAAGTTACATTGAAATTCTAAATAAAAAAAATTAATGAAAATATCCAACGATTTACTGACCGAGACGATCAGCCATCGCTTTCAACTAACGACATTCGAACGTCGAATTTCAAAGAAATTTCGTTTCTATTTTTTTTAAACCAATAAACTTAGATTCCGATTTCATCGACCGCTACTTCCGGTAAGTAAGTAGATATATATATAGTTATAGAGTTTCGCAGTAGACCTCTCTGCTTATTCTTAGGCGTAGTCTATAGCTATCTTTGAATAGCAGGAGGTTAAAATCTTCATCCAGCCACTTGACAAGTTGAATACACAAGAGTTTAATAAAGCCACAGATTAATCTCGCCAGACATCAGCCAATGTCTAACATGCAGTCTATGTACCAAAGTAAGTTAAGTAACCAAACCCACCTTATACTCAGCAAAGACCGTGCCATAAAGTCAATGCATTCATCCGAGATGGTAATATTTACATAATGATTTAACTTCGGTATGTTTGTATCTTGGATGCCTTTTCATTAGGTCCACAGACATTGACAGGGACTCTCCATTAGTACCGGCCATTTGGCTTGAACCAGCCAATACTCTATTAACAGATGATTTACCAGTATCTCCACCCAGTAAAGTTTGTGTTAACAGGGCAAGTGTATTTAGTGCTGATCAAGTAAAAATTCAGGATCTCATTCTGTGGACAAATTGATTTTCTTCTCCGCACAAGACCTCGAAGAGCTGATAAGCAATAAATGGCATACCCTAACCACTCTTATTGTCATTGTATTGTTATGTTTCTCACAATTCAGCATAAAAGTCCTGACAAGCAAAAAACTGTCAGAAAATCAGTTCCATACATTTATTTCTTTTATTTCTTCAATTGATTCTCTTAAAACCTTCCCCAGATCCAGTATAACTGTATAAGACAGTTGGATGCAACTCCCCTAAAAGCATGAAACAGTTACGCACTGCAATCTGATACTTCCTAAGTATATATTACAATTTAAAATTTAATTATTATTTAATTAAAAATTAAAATTATATTACAATATAAAATTTAATACCAAAATAAGCAATAGATAATTAACCAGAAATCTTTGCAAAAATCTGTTATGAGAAGATGCACAGATAAAACTTTAGACAGAAAGTACTCTGTGCTCTGAAAAGAAGTGTATTTGAATCCGTGAAAGAAAATACCTCTGACAAAAATCATGTCTCTAAACTATGTACAACCTTAGATCCAGAATACATCCGTGGACATCATCCGAGAAATAATACAGCTGTTGAAACATCACAAACAAACCGAGCAGATTCTAAAGATTAACCATTCAATCTCGATGGCTCTTTCAGTGACATTAATAACAACCAGCAACATCCACAGAGGACAAAGACTATGCCTACAATGACACAATTGCATCAATTTCAAATGGCAATATTTTTTATAACACAATACCTGAAAATGCATTGGCTTAGAACAATTTTATTGCACAGGTAAACAGGATTATAAAGAACATATTATAACAATAGCAACAATATACAAATCCAACAGACAGTGCGTCAATCGGTGTACATACACACAAGATTAGAATAAAAGGATTAGAAACTCAGTCTATTTACATTTGCAAAATCAAATATTTGACATTTACAGTAAAACTAAAGGCAAGAGCAGAAAACAATACTGCACGTTCTGGACAAACTAGGAAACACAGTTCTTCACATTTTGCATAAAATAGAGATGAGATTTTTCCAAAATTCTGAATCATAGTTTATAAAACAGTTCATAAATAAAACAGAACATCGAAAAATATTACACGAACATTAACATCATATAATAATGCCCAAATAAAGAATTAAATGAACAAAATAAACAAGCGGTCAGAATACATATATCTGTGCTTAAAACCACAGAACTATAGTAAAACTAAGGTGGCCAGTTTACTGGACCATTGACATTTGTTTCATCTGTGAGATTTTGAGAAGTTTTAAGATTTCTTTTGAAAAAAATATTTTGATTAAAATAGAAATTCTGACCCTTAAATTTCTTATTATATTGACTGACTTTTTACATCTATCAAAAACTAAAATCTAATAATTTAAAAAATGTCTCTCAACCATTGTAAACATGTAAAAATAATTACTGAATTGCAGAAAATGTAAACAAAAACAAAATTTGATAGATTTAAGCTGATGCCAGCAGCCAAAACTATGAAATACTAACAAACAGTGGCACCCACATAAATTTTTCATGGGTGGAGAAAAGGGCAAGACAAAATGGTCACGGTTAATATAGTTTTCAAGATATTCAATTCCACAGTTCTTAGTTAAAGTTAAGTTTCTCAATTTCACTTTGTGTGTATCAGTAGTGGTTTTAGTGTGAAAGTATCGGTTAATAGTCAAATGACAGTTACAACAATAGCTATGCATTTTCCAGGGGGGGGCAAATATCCCCTCTTGTCCAAGTGTGTGGGTGCCCATGCTAACAGCAGTTTGAAATCTGTAGTTCTTATGTTCAACCAAGTTCAGTGAATTTATAAGAAGCATCCTGTGAAGACATCCAATAAAAGTCAGTGCTAGATCAACTAAAATATAAAGCAGGATTTGTTGGATGTTAGTAAAGCATCACCCAAGAATGGACGAGAAAATGCCTGATATCACATTCAAAACAGCAGCACAATTTTATAACACAACCAAATGACAGAAATTCTGTAAATACAACATTTAATAAATTGAAGAAAGACGTTGATCACAGTTTGAATTAACCACCAAAACAACCTACAGCAAGTTACAGACCTATTACACAATATCAACAATAGTTATGGTATCCAAATATACAAATCCAACTTTAAATTACGCTTTGAAAGTCTAAGCTTATTTAAAACCAAATATAAGCCAGAAATATCTGTACTTAACATCAGCTAATAATAATAATAATAATAATAATAATAATAATAATAATAATAATAATAATAATAATAATAATAATAATAATAATAGTGGGAACACAATGACTTGCAGATGCTGTGTTTGGCATGCTTAGCTGCAAGTGCAAAGGTCACAGGTGAAAACTACACAACCATGATAGAACATGTAGTAGTGCTTTTAAGTGCCAAGTACATCTGGTGTTTGCTCAACAGAAGGAGAAAAGCCAGGAGGAGAGACAAAGAGAGAGAGAGAGAGAGAGAGAGAGAGAGAGAGAGAGACACTTAGTCACCAAACTTACAAGTCATGAGCAAATGTAATACTTCACAACATGAGAGTCTCTTACGTTCAGTCTCAAGAGATAAACTGCAACACTTAATCTTCATTTCAGAGATTACATAATTAATAGGAATTGTATTAAACTACAAAAGTACAAAGTGTATATTGTCTACATCAAATGATACTGAAAGCAGGCAGATAAGATTACATCAAAACCGCACAAACCAACGTGCGTCTCAGAGAGTTTATATTGAAATTCAAGGTTTCCCATTTCACAAATAAATTCTAAAGAAATAGCAAACAAATTAATTCTGCAGACAGAATATGCTGATGAAATAGCTTTGAAATAGCATGAATAGCTTTTACTTCTCTATTAACTTTCCCAAAACAACATAAAGATATTTGAGACAGATAGCATCTGCAAGAAAGAAAAACAAATTATACATTTCAAATATAACAGAACAGTGACATTAATATAAAAAATCCTTCCATAACAGAGTCAATAACATCAATACAGAGATGGGAGTTCTCTATAGCCAGGGCCATAACTCAGAGTCAGTGTAGTATGGATAATTATGGATTAATTAAATCCTAATAGAAGCCACAAAAACACAAAACCACAGTCAGAGGTTTTGTTCACATCATTATCATCTATAGTTGCCACATCTCAGAACATGCAGTGGTTACACAAGATACAGATAAATAGAGAGAGAGAGAGAGAGAGAGAGAGAGAGAGAGAGAGAGAGAAAGAGAGAGAGAGATGATTCAAAACAAAAGATTACAAAACAAATCATCACAGTTCATCCTGTGTCTGTGGAAGTTGTTCGTTGATGGACATATAGAGACCGATTGAACAGAGACTGACGTTCTCGTCGATGCATTTCCCGTTCAGACGGTTGTTCATGATCACCGACTCCTGCTTCTCCGGTGGAATGCTGTAGCTGGAAGAGTTCGGAATATGAGCGAATTCCACCTTCTCGTCGCTTTCCGTCTCGCGATGGTAGAAGTAGTTGAAATTCGAGACGATGACGGGAACGGGGAGTGCGATCGTCAGCACCCCCGCGATGGCGCACATCGACCCCACGAGCTTCCCGAGTGCGGTCTTCGGCTTCATGTCCCCGTAGCCGACGGTCGTCATGGTAACGACCGCCCACCAAAAGGCGTCCGGGATGCTGGAAAACTCCGAGGTCGCCAGGTCGGCTTCGGCAAAGTACACGGCGCTCGAGAAGAGCACGACGCAGATGAAGAGGAAGAAGATGAGCAGCCCGAGCTCGCGCATGCTCGCTCTGATCGTCTGCCCCAGAATCTGAAGTCCCTTCGAATGGCGCGACAGCTTGAAGATACGGAAGACCCTGACGAGGCGAATGACCCTCAGCACCGCCAGCGACATCGCCTGGTTCGTGGAGCGGCCCTCGTCGGCGATCACCGCGCCGAGAGTGATGAAGTACGGGATGATCGAGAAGATGTCGATCAGATTCATTACGTTCTTGAAGAATTTCAGGTGATTGGGGCAGGCGGCAAACCGTACGAGAAGTTCAAAGGTGAACCAGATTATGCACATCGTCTCAATGACGAAGAAAGGTTCATCGACCTCTGGGATGCTATCCTCCTCGATCCTTCCGTATTCGGTGTCGTTGGTGGCATTGACAACGCGATAGTGTTTGAACTGAGGCAGTGTCTCCAGACAGAAGATCACTATTGACAGAAGGATGACAACGACGGACAGCAGCGCGATGCAACGCGCCGCAATGGAACTCTCCGGGTACTCCATCAGAAGCCAAACCTAAAAATAGCACAGAATTTAATTTCCATTAATTATGCAGGCACTCAAACTGCCACCTGTTAAGTCTCACGAGAAACCAGCAATTCCCGTGACAACTAAAGCAATAGAAGTTATGTTATGTCTACACAAGCAGCAAAAAGCATGGCCGACGAACAACACCATCGTCCGTTGCCTGTTGCAAAAAATTAAAAGCAACAATGTCCAGCGCTTGTGTTGCAAATACAAAACGTTTAAAGCATTGATGCTCCACTCCATTTTATATACGACTGACCTTGGCACAAAAGGAAACGCTGGGTAAAACAGTCTGAATTAAAAATAAATTCGGCAAGACCAAAAGTAATAAACTGGTGTAGGTAGGTGAATATGATTTTAGCAAATGAATACTGTACTTGCAACAGTCATAGTGTGAAACATGCAATCTAAGAACCATAGAAATAATAGCAGTAATGCTAGTAGCCCTGTCTGATGAACACAAAAGCTAATGCAAAATGCTAAGGATACAAGAGTATAAGATAACAACAGGATCCAGATAAGTAGAAAGCACAGAAACTGTCACATGACCTCTAAGTCTGGTTATTAACTTATTATAGCAAAGGTCATCTTAAGATTGGAAAAAAACAGTGGCAGAACAGAGATTTACCAATTGCTTCAAGAAAGAGCAGAATAATGCAAAAGTCTCAGATGATGACAGCAACTGAACATAGAAGATAAAAAATGCCTGTGTGTGTTTGTGCGTGTGTGCATGCATGTGTGCGAGCGTGCACATGGAGTGAAAGTCTCAGATGATAATGATGATGGTGTGTGAGTGTGTGTGTCTGTGTGTGTGAATCACCATAAACACAGTCACATAATAACAGTAAATAAAGTAAAATGACTGAAAAAAGAAAACAGAGCTGTAAAATATGATGACTTACGAGAGAGAGACAGGTAGAGAGGTACAGAGACAGAGAGAAGCAAGGTGGCAGAAAGTAACAAATGACACAAGATACATAGATGATGTCAAAAAAGAATAGCAAATGAAAATGTACAACACAATGAAAATTATAAACAAATCAGACTTAGAAATAGCTTTAATAATTTAATTTTGTCACCTAAATCAGCAAACTAGCTACCAAAGCAAAAATCTAACAGCATCAAGACAAAATTACTCAAGACTATTTACCAAAAATTATGACAAAGAAGTACAATGGAATGGACACAGTATTTGGGAATAGATGGCCAAACAACATAACAAGGTTTCAGTTGCAAAGCATTGTCTTGCATGTCAAGCCAAGTGATGAGCAGCAGTGTAAACACATGACTTATGTCCCCTCCACACACCAAAGACATGCATGAATGAGTATGAAAACAATTAGGAATTGCTAGAAGAAATTTGTAGAAGCACGGTGAAGTAAATTGTACAATGGATGGTCAACATCAAGAGGAAACCTAGAAGACTTAAAAGATAAGCACAGAATAAGTACAAAGGCAGTTCTTATTGCACTGTTTCTGTATAGAGATTGACTGAAGGCAAATACGACAAAAGAAATGTCTAAAAGACAATATCTCTCATAAATTCGGTTAAGTTACAATTCCATGTTGATGATGTTCTTGTAGACTTAGTCCACTCAACCCTGAACTAATATTGCCTACTATTTATCGACTGAGTAAGCCAGACTTCTGGAGCACCTCTGATTAGAAATATGAGAGGCGCTATACAAATGCTACATCACATTACAGAGAGGAATTACTCAGTGGCGGCTCTAGGATTTGGCAATGGGGGGGGGGCGTTGGGGTGGCAACTTATAATCATGGGGGCCAACCATTTGTTGTTTAATGTATGTAGCATTAAGTATATGGTCCCAACTGGGGGGGGGCACTGGGGGGGCAGGCACTCGATAGGGGCACGGCCCCCCTGGCCCCCCGGTGGAGCCGCCACTGGAATTACTTACAACTCATATAAACAAATAAAAACCAGCACTAGCTTCAACAGCTAAATATCTCAGTTAGAGTCAAAAAAGTGATTTCACTTGAAAAACTAGTGTAATAATGCTAAGAATCTAGTAGAAACAAGTAGATCTATGGAATTCGCTAGAACTCTGTAATACCCGAGCAACCTAAACTGATTGTCCACCTCCTCTTGAACTTCACCAATACTTTACTGAGGATGTCACAAATAAAATGCACAATTTTCTGATGACATCCATTGCAAAACAATGACAAAACTAATTAACATGAATCAAGCAACTACCTCCGATAAGCTTTTAACAGAATTACCTTTCTCTGGAAGATATTTTCTGGCAGAGGTTTTTCTTCCTCCTTCACAAATCCCTCTTCCTCTTTGCACCGAGACACAATCTCTTCGCCGAGCTGGTAGAATTTCACTTCATCGAGAAATATCTCGAGTGGAACGTTGACAGGACGACGTAGGTGTCCCTGGCTCTGGTAAAAGTAGAGTATCGCATCAAAGCTGCTTCTGTTGCGATCGAAGAAATACTCGTCACGAACCGGATCATAAAAGTCTTTTCGCTTCTGGGCGTTTCCTAACAAAGTCTCCGGGTACTGGTCGAGCGTCTGTACTTGAGTTTCAAAACGCAACCCGCTGATGTTGAGCACAAGACGGTCGGAGCATTCCAGCTCTTCCTTCCGGTCATTCACTTCCACTCCGTTCCAATCTTCCACATTTGAGCCAGACTCTTCCGCAAGCTTCAGCAGCGACTTTGTAATGTCCGTCTTACCGACGCCGTCGTAAATGTCGTATTTCAGAGCGGAGTTGGAAGCTGAAGCCAGTCCGTGAAAACCGGGCTGAAGAGACCCTGTCATCTCAGGCTGTTTGCGATAATACGGAGGAGGTCCAGCGTCTTCTTCTAAACCGTCCATTACAACATTGTGGTTAATCATGTTTGCAACATTCTGCTGCAGAGACACAACTCACTCGGTGCTCTGATGGCTGGCAAACAAGCAGCCTGAGAATCCTTCACTCCACTGAATAACGACATGCTCAGAACACATTTCTCCAATCATTTCAGAATTAATTCTTGAGAAATACCTGAGACCAAACAAATTAAATAATTTCACACTAAAGGCAATATTTTCTACGGCTGTTGCTCGGATTCTAACTTCTTTTAAAAGGCCTCTCCAGTCAATTAAATATAAATTCTTGAGAAAAAGCTGAAGAAAAGCAAATTAAACAATTTTTGAATGCGTACAATAGAAGTTACAATATAGCCTACAACTGTTACTTAGAAAATCCTAGTTTCTCTTCTCAAATCATCCAGGTATGGCAAACTGATACTATAAACTACACTCCGTCTTAAATAATTTCTGGATTTCTAAACGTGACAGACCGTCCTCTCAAAGCCTGATTCCTATCTGTTTCAATTAATAAACAAAGCGATGCAATAAATTTATTATTATTATTATTAATGCAATTTCTCTGCTTTTGTAACTTTCAGCGCTTCTCTCTGAAGAAATCGACAAAATCACTGACCGAAAACGCCGATCCGGTCCAAGAGGCGTAGTTTAAGGCATCGAGGTCGTCAAAATTACGTCCAAAAGTCGAGTTAAAACATTTCTAAACAGCGCAAGTGACCGTGCTTTTAAACGGTCAACATCGGGCTCTTAAGGGGACTCATTATGCAACCACAGAGTCTATACCAAAGACAAAAGCACCCCATAGAACCTATTATTCGTTTGAAAAGGTCCATATAATTATTGTGAAGCCACCGTCCCACCAGTTTTACTGATGATTTTTGTCCAGCAATGAATTCCTTAGTACTATCAAATCTAGAGTTAAATCATGTCTCTCTTTTTTCACAGTCTGCCTTGATGCTTTTCCACGCCCACTTTCACTGATCTCTGGAATTGACCTTGCCCAGCTGACTTTCAGCAATAGCTATTCAGCCTATTTCAACTGTAGATTAAGGTTTATCATTAAGCTACTATGATAAGATGTTACTACAGTACCTGCTTTCCAAAACGCTATATAAATTCATAAAATTTTACTTCCTTGCCGGACGAATAAAAGAATAACGAAATGTCTAAATGAAAACAAATTGAACAAAAGCTATTTAATTTTCTTTTCTTAGCTATTATTCCTTTTATATAATCTCTGAAAACCTAAATCCGAAAACAAAGTAATGAGGACTTTCAAAAATACATAAACAGCCCATTTGCTCAGTTTGTGAAGTGTTAATATTTTGATATATTTTAACAAATAAGTTTCAATAAGTAAGAATGAATGCATTGGAAAGTTTGTCATCATGCAAAATTATTTGAATGCACTTCAATCCAAATGCAGACAATTCAAAGGCATCGCATTAAATAAAGCAGACAGCGGCATTGAAAACCTCAGGCTGTTTTTCACGACGATCTTGTAAGCACAATTTAACAAAATTCTGTGTCGAACAACGTTAGTGAACAAGACAAAATACAAAGATCAGATAAACAGAAAATAAACATTTAGATAAAAAGACATTCGCTGAGCATTAGATAAAGTTAATATTAGGTAAACTACTTGGGTTGTCTCTGAAAGATAAGATTCAAACTGTACATGGATATGAAGAATTCTTTAATAAGTAAAACTTATTCCTGGATTTGCATTAATTGAAAAACTTAGCATTAAACCTTTCAAAATACAGCATTTAAGTTCTAGAATAAGACATATCCAAATTATGCTTTGTGGTCAAACAATTTACGAATGTGTTGTGAAAATAGCAAAGCACTGAAATATGGTAACTTTACAATCAAATTTTCACTCACTGCACCAATAATTAAAGAATTCAGGTCAAAACACTAAAGCAAGATATCAGAGAATGGTAAAGTGAAACCGAGGGGCTGCATCTCATAATCAGAAATACTGCTCTTTATATTCTCCTGCACAGCTTAAAATTCATCTGCTGTATTCACAATTTAGACACGTAAAGGAGCGTGGTATGACCTATTTAATCACAAAGTGTCAGATATTTTGCAACAAATTCACAAAGCCTTTTTGTACAACTTGATTAGTCAAAATTCACAAGGCAAACTAATAGTGCGACAAAAAATATCAGTACATCTCATTGTCAAATCATCATAATATCAGTGCTCTACTAATGCAACACTCCTCATTTCTGGCCCCAGGCATCGTACGTGCAAAAGCATGATGCTTGTTAACGCTATTTCTGCCAATTAAAGCAGTTAACGAGTGATGTGACTTCAACCATAATTGACAAATTCTTTTAAAGACAGCAACAGACCAAGAAATATCAAAGCAAAACACTGATTAATGAAGGTTACACATATTAGCAAGCAGTACATAGGATTCAGTTCAAGCTGTGAGTAATTAGATGTGCAAATCGTACATAATTTCTTGCCAAAATGACAACAAACTGAATAAATCCCAGAATGTTCAGAACATTGAATTGGAACGGAGTAACGCTTCACAGAGTGCCTTTCAATGTTAAGCAGTTGCTGTTGTTATTGAAGAAGTCGTTGCTTCTGTTGTAATTTGTGTTTCACCCCGTCCGTGGAAGACGTAAATGTCGGTGGCAATGCACTGCCAGATGATTACGAAGCCAAGAAGAAGCATGTACCAGTGCTTCTCTGGCGACTAAAAGAAACAGTCACACAAAACAAAAAAATAGAGCAGTCAGGTTCCTAGAAAGTAACAAAATTCTCTTTCGTACAAATGCAGATCTTAATACCACTGCGATCAAAAACAATAACTTGCATTTTTACGACCTGGGTCACAAGAGAGGAATTAATTTGATGGAGGCCCCCGTAGATTGAGTCAATCTGACACCCAGGCCGACCACTGCATGCCTTTTTTCTGTTTGGCACATTTGTCAAAAGCTTGAGAAGAAATTAAAAGCCAGAGTTTACATATTGAAGAAAACCAAAAGTACAATCTCTTCATTAAAAATACATTTTATTATCTTAAAATAAAAAATTCTCAATATCAAAAGATTCACAACATACCAATTGGCCTTTCCAATACCAGTAAACCTACAATAGAAAAAAATTTCATCTAGAAAAAACTTGAATTCCCACTGAGCAGCCTATTTGCTAATCTATTTTACGAGGTACAAACAAACAGCGATGAAAGATTGCAGGACAGAAGAAATCTTGGAAGCTAATTGCAATGCAAAAGTGCACATGGATGAAAAAAATGAGTGAAATGTTGTCTGAGGTACAGGAGGAGTGACAAATGCTGAAACATGGCTGGCATCTTGGGTACATTACGCTGATAACAGACGGTCAGTTAATATGATGACATCATCAGTTGCTCATCTATTGGAGTTCAATTAAAAGTCAATTCACTAGCAATTGAACGTCAATCTATGGCACTTCTTACTTGAACTGCATTAGGGTTTTTATAGAAATTTCACCTCAAGTGTCCTATTAGAATTGGCAATCAAACACCTTGATTTCCATGTGAAGGCAATGAAAACACTGAATGATTACAATCTTTAGGCTGGCTATGAAACAATAAAAATCTTTAATAATTTAATTCAACCTTACACATAGAATGAAACCACAGAATGTACTTACATTTGTGAGGCCTACTAATGAGGTAACTGCAAAAGAGTAAAAGACATAAAACAATCAAAATGGTCTAAAATATTTGACATTAAAAGTGATAAATCAAAATGCACAATTCAAAACTGATAGCATTTCTTAATAAGAAAAACAAATTGAAATGATTGCTGATGTAGCAAGGGACCTTCAAGAGTTCACTAAATATGCATATTCTCTACACGTTCATAACATATCTGTAAAGTAATACTGATTTTAGAATCTACCTACGCTCTATGTGCAAGTTGCTGCTAAAGTAATATAGATAAAATGATTACACAAAGTCTATGGATCATTGTAATCACTTCTCCAAAATCCGAGTCACTGCAGTTAAAAAGCCTGTCCAACTTAAGAGATCCAGCACAATGCCCAGAGTGAGATAAAATTTTTAACAATATGCCATCACAATTACAAAACTTATAAGAATAAGACTTACGTATAATATTGCAAGTGAGCATGTAGAATACATGGTTATGAGCTGCCTGAACAAGTGTGAAGATGAATGCAAGCTATAAAAAAATTGAAAAACAAAGTAATCACTATTTGGTTGATTGCAACACATATCATGTCACAAGCCATTGTCCCTATGTAGCAGCTGGCTGTGCAAACAGATAAGTAGCCTCCACTGCTTTCACTACAACACAGTTCTGGCTAAATTGCACAGCCTTCAAAATTTCCTAACCACGTTCTTTCTTTCCTTCCATCGTTCCCTATTGCGTTGGACGATGGGTCTGAGTGAGTTCCTTCCACTTCTGTCTGTCTCTTGCTGCTCTGGTCATTTGGATGAAGTTCATTTGCATTTCTTCTGCATCCTCTTTTAGGTTTTCTATCCATGTTTTTCTGGTCTTCTTTTTCTCCTTTTTCCTTTTCCCTTCAACATAGAAATAATAATCACCATCATCATCATCATCATAATTGCTCTCTGCCAACTCATTAGTGGCAATAGCTATTCAGAAAACATTTCCAGGACTTTTTGTCCGATGTTAGTTTTCTTCCTTCAACAATTGTCAGTTGTCTTTCTTTCAGATCTTCTTTTATGTTGTCAACTCATTTTTTTCTGGGTCTGCATCTTCCTATTTTTACCTTCCTTGTATGTGTTGAGTGCTTTTCTGGGAAGTCTCAAGTCTTCCAACCTATTTACATGTCCATACCATGTTAGTCTCTTTTTTGATTTTGTCCATGATGGTATTCTTCAGTCCACTGTCATATATCTTCATTTCAAAGAAATAATTGAAATAAAAAAGGGAAATATTTTTGGTTTAACTATGCCAGTAACTGAAGCCTTGACTCATGAACTGAGGTTCTGTGTATGTCACCAATTATAATCATAATCATAATAGTGTTCATAATCATAATGGTGTTCAGATCATTTTCCTTATATTATGAATACAGACTCTAATTTTGCACAAAAGGTGATAAATACATTATAAGAAATGCTGCTGACAATGGTGATAATTGATTTTTTATAATCTATCACTTCCAATCCAATCCAATCCAATCCAATAACCGTTTATTATTTCCCAAAAAAAGCAGAGTACAATAGCATTTGAACATCATAATAGTAGTTTCAGTAAGGCTGCTAAGTTCATGATACATAATAGAAAGTTTACAATTTATGAAATAAAGTACAAAGATTATAGCCTTACTGATATAACAAAAATATTACACAAAAATTTTAATAAGAAAAATCATGAGCATATACATCAAGTTAACATCAAAAAGTTAAAGATAATGAAATCATTAATTAATTAAGTGGTATATGTTGAGAGTAGAAGAAAACAGTAGCTCATAATTTCACCAAATAAATCATAGGAAAATAAAAAGATACCAAAAGGGAAAAAAATTCCCGCCAGTAGGTATCTTAGGGAGAAGTATTGAAAATTATATTTAAAGGTGGAAATGGTATCATAACAGACACAATAAAAATAAGATAATAAGGCAGTCAAAAGTTAGTTTAACATTCACCTGATAAGATAAATTTATTAATCTTTTTTTAAAATAGATTTAAATTTAATATCATTTTTAGTGCAGTGGGAAGGCTATTCCAAATTCGGGGTCCAGAACATTTAATAGTGAAGATTCTAGTATTTGTGTGCACATAAGGAATGATAAATTTAATATGATTTCTTATATTGTGTGAGTGTAATTTGTTAGTAAATGTAAAGAATTCATCCTTATAGAAAGTTAAAGGCAATAGATTATTTCTATACTTCAATAAAATACGAAATGATTGAACTAACCACAACCATAGCCGCTGTCACGAGGCCAAGAATCCGCAGTCCCAACACCTGGAATGAAATATCAATCAAATAAAGTGACGGAGCACACTGTCACTCCACCTGCCTACCCAAACAACCAGACCAACGGACAAGGCTGAAATATATACATTGTCAGTTTAACCTGAGGGTCAGAAGGGCCCGGGAGTGTTCAGTGACACCCTGCAAAATATACTGGAAACCACCCAGTACACTGTAGAACATAACCAATGAGAACACTCAAGGGGCGGAAGATGGCAGAGTGGGTTATGTGCTGGAGCGTCAGGCTGACGGAGCGGGTTCGAGCCACGTCAATGCCCCTAGTGGCTTTCACACAGGCAGTAATGTCTTCTAAGCCACTTTAAATCATGCTAAGTTTAAGTTTTTTAACACTGTGGGCTCTGTACAAATACAAAATCCAAGGCATAACTGGTAGAGCTGTAGAAACAGAACAAATTATTACTGTTATGTGGCAATTGAATGTCTCTGTTAATCTGCTCAAACAATTTGGTAACTTTCGGCGGGCCGCAGATTTTGCTTCCGACCAAACAGTTGTACATGTTCTTTATAATTGTGTGTAGAGACCTGTTTTGTCGGATTTTATAGTATTGGAATTTGGAGCCAAATAAATTTGTTGTACTTTACAATATATCTGACAATGTGCTAATTCGCAATATAAACTTTAGGTACTAAGCAATTTCGAAGTAACTATCTTTATAGTTTTCGCCGATTCCCCATTGTGCCACTTTCTACTGGTCTCCCATAAACTTAACTAATCAAACGTGGTTTTTGGTATAAAAAAGGAAATCGCTTAACAAGGGTTTCATATGACAGCATACTGAGACCAACAGAGAAGGGATTACTTGGGGTGGGAGGTACGGTAGGGAACGGCGTTACTACGGAGGGGTGAGAGAGCGCGTTCACATTGCTACAATTCTAACAAATAACCATTGCAATAGAGCTTACAATTCTGGGCGATATTTCATGATAGATCGGCTCAGAATCCGGCGATCGGCTTGTATTCTCCATTTCAACTCAAATAAATTACAAATTGAACTCAACAAGAAAATGCTTAATCAGTCATATGACAACAAATCAGGTCGGGTCATTGAGTGAGCAGAGGTCACTTCCGTTTTGCGTCTTGTAAAAATCTCGTATCATTCCTCCAAGGCAAATCCAAAGGCAAATACAACATTTTTGCCTTAAAGATAAAATTTTTGCCTAAGAGCTTACTGCAACACTCAATGACTTGATTAGTTGCATTTCCAAGGAGGCTTATGTTTTGGCTCTGGCCTACTGTCCTACAAGACATTCAGCTTTTTGTCTTTTCGGCCTTTTCTTCTCCGCCCTGGTTAGAGATACGTAATTCGTATCTTTAGCATAGGGGTTATAGATACGTAATTCGTATCTTTAGCATAGGGGTTATAGATACGTAATTCGTATCTTTAGCTTAAGGGTTATAGATACGTAATTTGTATCTTTAGCATAAGGGTTATAGATCCGTAATTCGGATCTTTAGCATAAGGGTTATAGATAAGTCATTCGGAACGTATATTTAGACCATATGCTTTAATATCAAATTAGTAATAATTTAAATAAAGGGGGCATGACTACCTACGGGTCTGCGCCACCTTATAATATGCATGTAATGCTGTTTATCTGTCAAATATTCATATAGTCATCACGCGACGCCGTCTGTCTCTTTTCGGTCAGGTGGCGCACCAGGACAACAACATTCTAACCCTCCCGCGTCAGCAGGTGGGCGATGGTGTGTCCCAATGTTTTATCCAGGCCCGTTAGATACGTTTCGGTCCTAATCGGTACGTTTCGGTCCTATTCGGTACGTTTCGGTCCTATTCGGTCCTATTAGGTACGTTTCGGTCCTAATCGGTACGTTTCGGTCCTATTCGGTACGTTTCGGTCCTATTCGGTTCTATTAGGTACGTTTCGGTCCTAATCGGTACGTTTCGGTCCTATTCGGTCATATTCGGTCCTATTCGGTCCTATTAGGTACGTTTCGGTCCTAATCGGTGCGTTTCGGTCCCATTCGGTACGTTTCGGTCCTATTCGGTCCTATTAGGTACGTTTCGGTCCTATTCGGTACGTTTCGGTCCTATTAGGTACGTTTCGGTCCTAATCGCTGCGTTTCGGTCCTATTCGGTACGTTTCGGTCCTATTAGGTACGTTTCGGTCCTATTCGGTACGTTTCGGTCCTATTCGGTCCTATTAGGTACGTTCGGCCCTATTCGGTACGTTTCGGTCCTATTCGGTCCTATTAGGTACGTTTCGGTCCTAATCGGTACGTTTCGGTGCTATTCGGTACGTTTCGGTCCCATTCGGTCCTATTCGGGACGTTTCGGGCCTAATCGGTACGTTGCGGTCCTATTCGGTACGTTTCGGTCCTATTCGGTCCTATTAGGTACGTTTCGGTCCTAATCGGTACGTTGCGGTCCTATTCGGTACGTTTCGGTCCTATTAGGTACGTTTCGGTCCTAATCGGTGCGTTTCGGTCCTATTCGGTACGTTTCGGTCCTATTAGGTACGTTGCGGTCCTAATCGGTGCGCTTCGGCCCTATTCGGTACGTTTCGGTCCTATTCGGTCCTATTAGCTACTTTTCGGTCCTAATCGGTGCGTTTCGGTCCTATTCGGTCCTATTAGGTACGTTTCGGTCCTAATCGGTACGTTTCGGTCCTATTCGGTACGTTTCGGCCCTATTCGGTCCTATTAGGTACGTTGCGGTCCTAATCGGTGCGTTTCGGCCCTATTCGGTACGTTTCGGTCCTATTCGGTCCTATTAGGTACGTTGCGGTCCTAATCGGTGCGTTTCGGTCCTATTCGGTACGTTTCCGTCCTAATCGGTACGTTTCGGTCCTATTCGGTACGTTTCGGTCCTATTCGGTCCTATTAGGTACGTTTCGGTCCTAATCGGTGCGTTTCGGTCCTATTCGGTCCTATTAGGTACGTTTCGCTCCTAATCGGTACGTTTCGGTCCTATTCGGTACGTTTCGGTCCTATTCGGACCTATTAGGTACGTTTCGATCCTAATCGGTACGTTTCGGTCCTAATCGGTACGTTTCGGCCCAATTCGGTACGTTTCGGTCCTATTCGGTCCTATTAGGTACGTTTCGGTCCTAATCGGTGCGTTTCGGTCCTACTCGGTCCTACTCGGTCCTATTAGGTTCGTTTCGGTCCTAAGCGGTACGCTTCGGTCCTATTCGGTACGTTTCGGTCCTATTCGGTCCTATTAGGTACGTTTCGGTCCTAATCGGTACGTTTCGGTCGCATTCGGTATGTTTCGGTCCTAATAGGTACGTTTCGGTCCTAATCGGTACGTTTCGGTCCTATTCGGTACGTTTCGGTCCTACTCGGTACGTTTCGGTCCTATTCGGTACGTTTCGGTCCTATTCGGTACGTTTCGCTCCTATTCGGTCCTATTAGGTACGTTTCGGTCCTAATCGGTACGCTTGGGTCGTATTCGGTACGTTTCGGTCTCAATCGGTCCTATTCGGTCCTATTCGATACGTTTCGGTCCTATTCGATACGTTTCGGTCCTATTCGGTCCTATTAGGTACTTTTCGGTCCTAATCGGTACGTTTCGGCCCTATTCGGTACGTTTCGCTCCTATTCGGTCCTATTAGGTACGTTTCGGCCCTATTCGGTACGTTTCGGTCCTTTTCGGTCCTATTAGGTACGTTTCGGTCCTAATCGGTGCGTTTAGGTCCTATTCGGTACGTTTCGGTCCTATTCGGTCCTATTAGGTACCTTTCGGTCCTAATCGGTACGTTTCGGTCCTATTCGGTACGTTTCGGTCCTATTCGGTACGTTTCGCTCCTATTCGGTCCTATTAGGTACGTTTCGGTCCTAATCGGTACGCTTGGGTCGTATTCGGTACGTTTCGGTCTCAATCGGTCCTATTAGGTCCTATTAGGTACGTTTCGGTCCTAATCGGTGCGTTTCGGTCGTATTAGGTACGTTTCGGTCCTTTTCGGTCCTATTAGGTACGTTTCGGTCCTAATCGGTGCGTTTCGGTCCTATTCGGTACGTTTCGGTCCTATTCGGTCCTATTAGGTACCTTTCGCTCCTAATCGGTACGTTTCGGTCCTATTCGGTACGTTTCGGTCCTATTAGGTACGTTTCGGTCCTAATCGGTGCGTTTCGGTCCTATTCGGTCCTATTCGGTCCTATTCGGTCCTATTCGGTCTTATTCGGTACGTTTCGGTCCTAATCGGTACGTTTCGGTCCTATTCGGTACGTTTCGGTCCTATTCGGTCCTAATCGGTGCGTTTCGGTCCTAATCGGTACGTTTCGGTCCTATTCGGTACGTTTCGGTCTCTATTCGGTCCTATTAGGTACGTTTCGGTCATAATCGGTACGTTTCGGCCCTATTCGGTACGTTTCGGTCCTATTCGGTCCTATTAGGTACGTTTCGGTCCTAATCGGTACGTTTCGGTCCTATTCGGTACGTTTCGGTCATATTCGGTGCTATTAGGTACGTTTCGGTCCTAATCGGTGCGTTTCGGTCCTATTCGGTACGTTTCGGTCATATTCGGTCCTATTAGGTACGTTGCGGTCATAATCGGTGCGTTTCGGTCCAATTCGGTACGTTTCCGTCCTAATCGGTACGTTTCGGTCCTATTCGGTACGGTTCGGTCCTATTAGGTACGTTTCGGTCCTAATCGGTGCGTTTCGGTCCTATTCGGTCCTATTAAGTACGTTTCGCGCCTAATCGGTACGTTTCGGTCCTATTCGGTACGTTTTCGTCCTATTCGGACCTATTAGGTACGTTTCGGTCCTAATCGGTACGTTTCGGTCCTAATCGGTACGTTTCGGTCCTAATCGGTACGTTTCGGCCCTATTCGGTACGTTTCGGTCCTATTCGGTCCTATTAGGTACGTTTCGGTCCTAATCGGTGCGTTTCGGTCCTACTCGGTCCTACTCGGTCCTATTAGGTTCGTTTCGGTCCTAAGCGGTACGCTTCGGTCCTATTCGGTACGTTTCGGTCCTATTCGGTCCTATTAGGTACGTTTCGGTCTTAATCGGTGCGTTTCGGTCCTATTCGGTCCTATTAGGTACGTTTCGGTACTAATCGGTACGTTTCGGTCCTATTCGGTACGTTTCGGTCCTACTCGGTACGTTTCGGTCCTATTCGGTACGTTTCGGCCCTATTCGGTACGTTTCGCTCCTATTCGGTCCTATTAGGTACGTTTCGGTCCTAATCGGTACGTTTCGGTCCTATTCGGTACGTTTCGGTACGTTTCGGTCCTATTAGGTACGTTTCGGTCCTAATCGCTGCATTTCGGTCCTATTCGGTACGTTTCGGTCCTATTCGGTCCTATTAGGTACGTTTCGGTCCTAATCGGTACGTTTCGGTCCTAATCGCTGCGTTTCGGTCCTATTCGGTACGTTTCGGTCCTATTCGGTCTTATTAGGTACGTTTCGGTCCTAATCGGTACGTTTCGGTCCTATTCGGTACGTTTCGGTACGTTTCGGTGCTATTAGGTACGTTTCGGTCCTAATCGGTGCTGGCTGGCAGCCTGGCACCCGTGCTGGCTGGCACCCGTGCTGGCTGGCACCCGTGCTGGCTGGCACCCGTGCTGGCTGGCACCCGTGCTGGCTGGCACCCGTGCTGGCTGGCACCCGTGCTGGATGGCACCCGTGCTGGCTGGAACCGTGCTGGCTGGCACCCGTGCTGGCTGGCACCCGTGCTGGCTGGCACCCGTGCTGGCTGGCACCCGTGCTGGCTGGCACCCGTGCTGGCTGGCACCCGTGCTGGCTGGCACTCGTGCTGGCTGGCACCCGTGCTGGCTGGCACCCGTGCTGGCTGGCAGCCGTGCTGGCTGGCACCCGTGCTGGGTGGCCCCCGTGCTGGCTGGCACCCATGGCACCCGTGCTGGCTGGCACCCGTGCTGGCTGGCACCCGTGCTGGCTGGCACCCGTGCTGGCTGGCACCCGTGCTGGCTGGCACCCGTGCTGGCTGGCACCCGTGCTGGCTGGCACCCGTGCTGGCTGGCACCCGTGCAGGGTGGCCCCCGTGCTGGCTGGCACCCATGGCACCCGTGCTGGCTGGCACCCGTGCTGGCTGGTACCCATGCTGGCTGGCACCCGTGCTGGCTGGCACCCGTGCTGGCTAGCACCCGTGCTGGCTGGCACCCGTGCTGGCTGGCACCCGTGCTGGCTGGCACCCGTGCTGGCTGGCCCCCGTGCTGGGTGGCCCCCGTGCTGGCTGGCAACCATGGCACCCGTGCTGGCTGGCTTAGGAGTCACATGCTCGGCCGACCAAAAATTTTTATACCGTATTATTTTTCTGCGGATGGATGGATGGGCGCCATGGGCGTCCGGAAGGGGATGCAAGGGGTGAAATTGCACCCCATGGAAAAATTGAGGCGTTATGAAAAAAGTAAAATTACTTGTTTCTTTCGTCACAAGACCTTGTTTTGCACCCCATTCATAAATTTCTGCGGACGCCCATGATGGACGCCGAAATCGGATCTAAGGTAGGGAAAAGAAAGAATTAGGCCTAAGGAGCAACTGAAAACTGCCCTCATATACTGGCTATGTAGGTCTAACTAATTTAAGTAAGGGAAAAATAAGCGACGACCTATATTTGTTTGTCAGGATTTTCGGAATGTTCGGCTGGTAACGCCCCAATGCTTACGGCTATATAAAAATAGTTCATTAGGCCTCTAAAATACAATAATACAATTATAAACTCAAAATTAGTTTGGCTTAGCGTTATTTTGGGGGGCCCGGTGTGTGTCCATGATTGGGGGCCCCTTAACCGTAAAAAGGCTGACGAGCAAAAAAGAAAGTTTTTCCTACTAATTGTACAATTCGCGACTCCTCTTTGGGGGCACGTCACAAGACTCCCACCAGCAGTACCTGCCTCAGCTGCACTTCAACTAGCAGCGCCACTTCGAGACAGAGACATTAAGATGTCAGGATGGATTCGTCCACGAGGCAGACCACCAATCACTTGGCTTCACCAAATCCATGAGGACTGTGGATTACCGGTGTTCGAAGCCTTCCAATGTGCGCAGAATAGACAGTTATGACGTACAATAATAATTACAGTTGCGTGAGCAGTGTTGGATAATAATGTACTGCACATGACTGTAGACCACTCTTGAGAACTAATCCACCCCCAAATTGTGGGATTTTCTATTTTTTTGTAGGGGGCAAGTTTTAAAAAAATAGCGTCGCCACGGGGGGAGTAAATGGCGGCAAATGCCCCCCCCCACCAAACCTGCCCTCAGACAACCTTCCAGATTCGCGCAAATCCGTTGTGTGTGTGTGTGTGTGTGTGTGGGGTTGGGGTAAAGAATCTGGCACTCCAGCCCCTTCTCCTAACACAAAATTCCTGGCGACGCCACTGCGTATGTTTTAGGTTTGATTGAGTGTTTAGTGGAATCTGACGATCGATTAGTATTTCCGTTGACAGGTTTCTCCTCTTCTTCGCTTCGTCGATTTCTTTGAAATATTTCGATTTTTGTCGCTTTTCTTCGTCGTCTGTCTTAATAACAGGAACAGTATTGGGGTCGACTGACCGGAGAGCGGTGGGCGATGACGAGTGGGGCCATCACTGGAAGAGACGCCAGTTGACCGCTTAAAAGGCCTCTCTTTCTCTCTCTTCAGTATAATGGTCTGTTCGAATCATATAGGCATATAATGAAATTTATTAATAAAAAAGCACTTTTAAGCATTTATTTTACAATGATTCACCCATACCTAACATATTGTTATATTATTTGGGGTCTTAGTTATAAATGTATTACTTATAAGATTAAAAATATTCCATCCCCTACAATGTTGACGTCAGGTTGTCGCCATATAGGATCTCCCTCTAACGGGCCTGGATAAAACATTGGGACACACCATCGCCCACCTGCTGACGCGGGAGGGTTAGAAAGTTGTTGTCCTGGTGCGCCACCTGACCGAAAAGAGACAGACGGCGTCGCGTGATGACTATATGAATATTTGACAGATAAACAGCATTACATGCATATTATAAGGTGGCGCAGACCCGTAGGTAGTCATGCCCCCTTTATTTAAATTATTACTAATTTGATATTAAAGTATATGGTCTAAATATACGTTCCGAATGACGTATCTATAACCCTTATGCTAAAGATACGAATTACGTATCTATAACCCTTATGCTAAAGATACGAATTACGTATCTATAACCCCTATGCTAAAGATACGAATTACGTATCTATAACCCCTATGCTAAAGATACGAATTACGTATCTATAACCCCTATGCTAAAGATACGAATTACGTATCTATAACCCCTATGCTAAAGATACGAATTACGTATCTATAACCCCTATGCTAAAGATACGAATTACGTATCTCTAACCAGGGCGTTTCTTCTCCTTTGTTTAATGTTTATCGTGTAACTTTGATTTTCAGAACAATCATTGAATCATCACA
This sequence comes from Metaphire vulgaris, assembly GCA_018105865.1. Lineage (NCBI taxonomy): Eukaryota > Metazoa > Annelida > Clitellata > Crassiclitellata > Megascolecidae > Metaphire > Metaphire vulgaris. Next base: position 535,550 of record CM030867.1, on the reverse strand, counting down.
CTTCTTTGAGTTCTATTCCTCTTTGGCTGCGTCCGAATCACCAGTCATAAATTTCTTCTCCGACCTTCCCCAAAAACGTGAACTTTGATGCGATCTGTCTATTATACTCAGGAGAGTCAGGACCTTTTAGATATGATAGCGCCACAATATCAAGAATCAAGATTCTCTTCATAGCTTTCTAGGGTAGAGATCTTAAGCTGAGTTCTTTCTTTTTGAATTGCATTTTAGTTTTAATTTGGAAAATTCGAGAAAATGCCTCCAAAGAAAGGATCGGCGAAGGCGGAGACGACGCCCAAGGTCAGCTCGAGCCCGGCAGATATTCGTATTTACTTTTATTGGGAAATTTTTAGATGTAAAGGCTTTGACTCTTCTTTTTAGGATGTGCGTGCTTTTTTTGCCGCTCCCGCACCCTTTGTTTGTCCATTTATGAATGATAAAACCTGAAGTTTTAGTACACGGAAAATTTGTACGAAGTGTTATTAAACTGGAGTTTCATATAATAGGTTTTTAATAATTCGATATACTTTTGTATTTTTGAGACTCATCGAACTGCCCAAGCTTCTGAAATGTACTACCGTGTCGGCATTTTGGAAAATTGCTCATCAGGCAGAAAATGACCGCTTTTCACGCGTATTTAAGCGACGAATTTTAAATAGGAAGTGTCTATTATGCTGGCTGCCCGCATTCTAACTAAACCGCTGATTGGTCGAATGAATCACGTGGTTAGGGTTAGAGTAAGGGTTAGGTTCATTCGACCAATCAGGGTTTAGTTAGAATGCGGACAGCCCGAATAATAGACAGTGCCTTTTAAATAGATGGCTGAAAACTGTTGTGCTAAATAAAATGTTCTAGTGTTCTGCTTGTGCTTCGTTATAGGTCTACTTTATCTTGTAAAACCTCAGATTTTACATAAATTCAGACTTGATGGGCCTGCATAATTAGTTAATTGATTGCATTTACTGAAAACTTTAATTTGTTTTGATCTTTTTTAGTGTGCGGTACTGGTCCTGGCTGCATGTTTGTGTTGGGTTTTTGGTCTTGGGCAATTTCTCCTTGCTTAATTTGTCTTAATTTTGGCCAAGGGAGTGTTATGTTTGTTGCATAGGCAGACAAATATTCTCGCATAGTTAGATGGTGAGTATGTAAAGATTGCTGTTAAAGCTATGATGGGCTGTTTGTAGTTATTTGGTTTTGATTACTTTAGGTTGGAAGAGGCGGCAGACAGAAATTGCCGGCAAAAGGAAAGAAAGGAGAAGGTGACACAAGTGATGATGAACATGTGGTAGGCATCCAGAATTAAGACATCAAACCTTACTTTATGAGTCTTTATGAGAAGAATATTGCAAACAGTTTAATAAGGAATTAACAAAACCACTGTCAGAGCTTGCAGTTGATGGACCGTGGATGCTATGAGAGATATAGTTATTCATCATTGCCTTTGTGGGGATGGGCAGCCATGAGATTTGAAATTGGAAGTATGGTGTTAACTGGTAGTAGCAGGATTTATTACATCTTGCATATAACAACAAAATCAGTGTTTCCAGCCATGTATAGATCTCGATGAATGGCTGTTTTAGGATGAGCAAGAATTTCTGAAGGTGGCAAATAAGAAGAAAGGTGTGGCTAAAAAGGTAAGATGCTATTCCTTTGTTGATTTGTTCAAATATTCTCTTCATATCTGGAATATGAATCAGATGGTCGTCACTTGTACCATCAGTATGGGTGGATTTTCCACGAGGTACTTTGAAATATTTCCTTCTTATTCAGATCTATTTCAAAGCTATCCAGACTGACACTTCAAAATGAAAATTTCATTGCAGTCTTTGAAGGTAGAGAGAGACTTTGAGGCTTTTGTGCTCTGCCTGAAATTCATAAAATAGTCTTGCATTTGGGATTTGTAAAATTAAAATTCAACTTGATTTAATGTCAGCCAGCGTCTGAAGATGAAGATGAACTGGACGACGAAGAATTCGATGACGAAGAGTTTGATGAAGATGACGAGGAAGTCGATGATGACGGAGATGAGGATTTTGAAGGTTCTCAGCATTTATCATCATTTTTATCTAATATTATAATAATTATATGATTTTGTTTTATTCTCATTAATTGCAATGCAAGACACTATTTTGCCATCATTTAAATGCTGAAAGCATTAGATGAAGATGCCATCAGGTATTTGCATATCAGGTTAATTTCGTGATTATGAGTTAATTCACTTAATTGTGTGTTTAGAGTCGATGATACTTATTCAAGATTAATATTGGTTAATAGAGAAACATATTTTATTATTTGTTAAAGTTTTTGAATGTTAAAAATTTAGTGGAAAAGATCTTGAATTGTTCTCATGCTTTATTTATTTAAACATTTTTAGGTCTGCTGCTGTGAATATCGCGGAATTCATCTAATAGTATTAATTGCTTTTTCAGTGAGCAGATGAATTATGCTGTGTTTTAGTTGGTCAGCAGACGTTGTTCATGAAGAACCTGCCAAGTGAAACGACCCCTGAACAAGTGAAGGCGTTGAGTGCAGACATTCAAGACGTTCGAATGGATGTCAGTCAGAACAAAAACGAAAAGAATCCAAAGTTTGTAATTCTCGTATTCAGACTTGTGGACGACAGGGTTGACACAACTGTATTGCCATCAATCAGACCACACGGCACCAGTCAATGTTTGGAAAACGAACTCTCTTTAATTCAAATACGGCCTAAAGGCTGACTCGTTTAACATATCACATAAGTAATGTTCATCAAAGTGTCCTTGACTTTGGGTTTTGACATACATGCAGTGCTATAAAAATGCCTGAATGATAGCAATAACAATAATAATAATAATAATTTAGAAAAAGCAGTGAGTTGAACGAAGCAAGTGAAGATTTGAATGAAAATTGCAGGGATGATGTGTCTAAGTGCTAAGTTTGAGATGTACAGTAAAACCTCGCTATCTCGCCCCCCGTTAAGCCGCCAAACTCGTCTCTCGCCACGCGTTGGTCTTGAACGGATTTCCTGCCATGCATTCTACCTCGAAAAGCCGCCACCCTCGCCTCTCGCCTTCGCCATCAAGGCATTGGGTTTGGTCCTATGTAATTTGACCTCGTTAATCTCGCCATTGCCACAAACTCAGGTGCATTTCACTGTCAGAGCATCGCTTTCGTTATGCTGTACAGGGTACTGTTAAGTACAGTATAACGAAAGCCATGTTTTCACCCATGAAACCTCCCCCGCTCGCTTGCCAGTGGGAACAATTGCCAAGGGAAACAATTAAATGGAAGACATCTGTCCACACCATCTCCCTAAATCAGTGTGGCTGGGGGTCGGAATTCCTCAGAGTCAATTGCCCGCAACCAAGGGGCAAGAGACGGAGAGGAGAGAGGCAGGGAAGGAGAAAGGAGGGAGGGTGAGAGAGAGACAGTGACAAGGTAGAGAGAGTCGCCGGAGAGGGGTCACCTGTGCAATTGTTTACGTTGTAATGCGGCCGTCTGCTGCTAATGGCGGGCACATTAAAGAGAAAGGCAAGAGCAGGAGAGGGAGATAAAGAGAGACAGAGGGAGAGGTAGAGAAAGAGATAAAGGAAGAGAGGAATACATTTTATTGCTGTTAAACGTATAGGGTGGAATCTATGCTTTAACTTCTCAAAGACAGGCTACTATTCAGAAGTACTTTCGTAGGCCTACTCCATAGGCCTACACGCCTTTTGAATAATTATTGTAACAATGCTGGTCCAAACGGTGCATTTGCTTATGGCTACACAATGCCGTACTGTAGCCTACAGTGTTATGAATGGATATATATATATATATATATATATATATATATATATATATATATATATATATATATATATATATATATATATATACAGTATATATATAATATGGAGAAGAGAGAGGGAGGAGTGAGAGACGGAAGAAAGTATATATATATATATATATATATATATATATATATATATACAGTGTATACACAGTTGAACAATACTTTGTAATGGACTACTCAACTGACTTGCCCCCGTTATGTCGCCACCCCCGCCCCTCGCCAAAATAGAACGCCGGACGGATATGGGCGGGATAACGGGGGTTTACTGTAATGTGCAAAGGAGTGTTTTGCCAGATGAATGACAGTGCCTTGATTCTGTTTGCCAATGGAGTGAAATCTTTATGATTGCTTTGTTAGTTATACTGCAGATGTCTTTGTTTTATTCTATTCCATATTTTCTTGTAAGCATATCTTTATTGAAATTTCACGCAGTTTTTCCATCCTGCCTTCTGCCGTTCTGTTTTGCGAATTCTAAGAAGAATGAATTTGTTGCACAGGTACGCAATCCTAGAGTTCAAAGACCGGGAAACAGCGGAGAGAAACCTGCAGCTTCTTAAAGGCCAACTGGTCAACGGTGTCGTTGCCTACGTTGACTTTGTGGCCGGTCACACAGAAACTCAGCTGGTCAAGCCTCAGTTGACTCCGTCAAGCGATCCACTCAAGCTGTACGTCACGGGATTTGGGCGCGACATCGTCATCGACCAACTGAAGGAAATGTTTCCGACATCGAGTGACATCACTCTGCCATTGAATCCCAAGGACAACAACCGACCCGTCGGGTAAAGTCTCCGTAAAAAGCTTCTTTACTATCAATGCATTTGGAATTTGTGTGACAAATGCAGTGTTTTTTATCCAGGTCCGTTAGGGGCAGTTCCCCCAAACCTCAAAAACACCCCAAAATTCCCAGGACTGACACAAATGTTTGCATTGAGCTGTGTCTCTTCCCCTCGAGTCAGGTCAATTTCCCCCCAAAGGCCTGGAGTTTGGATTAAACACTGGACAAATGCAATGTTATTTCCTGTTGACATTTGTTGTTGTTAATGTTATCTTTGAAAAGTGGGATCCATAGGAGTGAGTGTGACTGTTTCCTTGGTTACGGATATGTTGTTATGGTAATGCATTTTCTGTTATGCTTAGGTATGCTTTTATCCATTATTCTGATGAAGCCGTTGCAAAAGAGGCTCATGACTCAATGCAGGATTATGTTTATCAGGGCCGAACTCTTGTTGTAATGTACGGCAAAAAGTCAAGAGGCGAGCTGGACAATGCCTTCCCACAGGAAAAGAGGAAAGCATCGGGAGAAAAAGGTCAGTTAAACAGCAACTGGTGTTCTTCTGAAGAGGAAATTTTCTATTTAAACGCTGGATTGCATTTATGTTCTATAAAATTCTGAAGGATCTTGACGCAATTTTTGATTAACATGTACAGTATTGACTATTTTGGATGCCTTGAACAATATTCACAACAACATTTTATGTGTTCTTGCAAAGAAATACTTAAAGCAAATGTTGAAATTACTTTTAGCATATGTGTGTGACTCATTGCAAATTAATGTGAACAGAAACTGGTCATACCCGCACATATGAAGGGCCAGCCAGCAGAAATTGTATCTCACAAGACTGTATTAGTGCTTTAGCAGCTTAAGATTGCTTATGTGCTGAAATTAATTGATGCTAATTGTTGTTTACTGGTCTGTCCTAAGTTGCAGCGTTTAGGTGAAGGGTCTTGAAGGTTATTTTGTGTGATCAGTGATTCGTGCTGTGCTTTCTGCCTTTTCTGAGGCAAGATTGGCTATTTTTATTCTGCGTTGATTCATGTGGTCTGTTGTGTTGTTGATTCTATGTTGCTGAATGCAGACTGATTCAAATGTTGTTGATGTTTTATAGGTTCTTCAGCAAAAAGAGCCAAGAAGAACTCAGCAGATGATGAAGAAGATGATGTAGAGGAGGATGAGGAAGAAGGTGAAGATGAAGAAGAGGATCTGGATGATGAGGAGGAGGAAGATGAAGAGGAAGATGATGAAGAAAATGAATAACTTTATCTTTTTACGTTGAACAAATGAATGAAAGACTGTCTTTTCCAGAACTTGGACCATGTTTCTATGACTTGGCTTCAGAACAGATTGCAGTTTTTAGTTGTGACACTGTTTATGATTGCAAAAGAACTCTTGTTTGTGAAAATGATTTAGTTACAAAAAGGTTTGGTTATTTTATGATTCATTGATCTTTAGTTAAATGTGAGCAATGTGGTGTAAAAAAGTTTTGTCAAATGAAATGGATAGGCCTTTCACAGCTGTTGAGAAGCAAGACTAATAGTTATCCATTCCATTTACAGTATTGCAATTGAAACTTCCCAGTGAAGCACTTTTTAATGTATTGGACAGATAAATGAGTGGCAATGTGTAGAAGATGCTATTGGTGATATGATATCTATGCATCCGGTGAATGGCTGATCTCTATGGTATAAGGCGGCATTTAACAAAGGAGGTCGGGTATTTTCTAATAAAATAATCGAATTAATTAGTTTAGACGGGCAATTCATCGGGCGACTGAGACGATGGCGTCCGGAAACAAGATCAACGCCTCGAGGAACGACAACGACGCCCGGTGAGCCACCGATCACCTCTCGGACATGGCCGCCGCCGCTGCCCTCCGCTCTTCAGGCGGTCGCCATTTGCGGCACTGCATGCGGACGCCTCATTATCGACTGTTCTTTAATGTCTGTCCCCTTCTATTCCGCAGTGTAGGGTCGCTGAAATATTGCGTAAGGATTGCTTGGGAGCGTTTCTTTCGTCTTGCAGCGAAGTCAAACACGAATCGCATTCCCTACATTCATTGCATTTTATTAGAAATTTGGGTACAGATGTTTAGATATGCTGCAATGTAACGACACATTTAGATAGCGCCGGTTTTGGAGGAGTGCTAACGAGTACTCGGATTTTGATTATCTTCATTAAGCATTTCTTGTATTCATATCTTAGAGCCTACAAATAACGCATTTCTAAGAATACAATACACAACAACTCTCACATTAAATTTAAATTCCTATAATTGTGCAATATAATTTTTATTAAAAAGAACCATCTGATACATGACCCACTTATGCAGCACTTTATTTCCTTTCTTGCATGTAAGTTAAATAATAATGATCATGAACTGATTAGGGTGGCATATCCTACAAGTGCTGCTTGGACTCTGAACAATTGAAAATACAAAATAGCTATAATGGCATAGTAATCACTGTGCTGGATAACTGTGAGCAAACAGCACAGTTTTCAGTTCACATTTAAATATTTCCAGCGTCTTCGCCAAAGTTACTGATGAAGGCTGACTATTCCTGACTTTGGCCGCTTGGGACAAGACCTTTAGGTGTGATTGTATTTCAGTTCATCATTGACCATTTCTTGAAACTTCTTATAATACATGAGCTGAACATTTCTACTGGTGTTATCTTGTTTAATTGATCTGTGCGTAGCACTATCACCGTCACCAGAGGGGCCCCCTGTGTGTGAATATAGGCCCCATATAATATTATAAGACTTTGCTTATTTGCTTGATTTTATGGGGGGAGGGTTGGATCAATATAATTGGGCTAAATTATGAGTGATTGCTAAGCTATTAAGACTGGATTTTAATGAAAATGCTTTATATCTTTGCAGAAAAATATTTGTGGGAGGCTTGAGTTGGGAATCTTCAGCAGGTAAATGTTGTTACTTTGTTTCTAAGTTGCTTCTATTTGGGGTGATTTTATTGGTTCTATGCAGATTTAATTCTAAAGCCATAAATGGTTCTCAAAATATAGACTGCTTTTCAGATAGATTGAAAATTTAGTGCTATTGAATTTATTTTATTTGTGTGCTAGAGTTTACTTCAATTCTGATGGCATTGTTCTATATTAAGTATACAAGTTTCAAATTAAGAATTTGAATTACTAGTTTGTGCCATTTGAATTTTAGATGACCTCAAAGAATATTTCCAGCGCTTTGGTGAAGTTTTGGATGTCACGTTAAAAACCGATGTTACCACCGGGAGGTCAAGAGGATTTGGATTTGTGTTATTTAAAGACACAGAAACTGTTGACAAGGTTGACATTTTGCAATTCTATTGCATTTATAAATTTCAATCTCTTTTGTTTTCTAAATGCAGAGCTAATTGCAGACCTGTTGTTAGTCGAGCATATTTGCATTGGTCATGTAGATTCTTCTATGTTTCCTTGTAGCTCATAAATACTTTGACTGTTTCCTGGTCTAATCTTGAATTTTACTTATGGTTTGATTTTAGACATTTAATATTTGCCGTATTTTAAGAAAAAGTCCATCGTAGCATTTCATTCTCAACAGGTTGAATGGAAATTGAATTGGTTCGATTGTGCAAATGTGGAAAACACACTCATTTTGTTGTTTACGTTTGTCTGTTGAGGTTGTTGCCGACCGAAGTCATGTGTTGCACGGTAAAAACATTGATCCAAAGCGAGCGGTTGCTGGTGGTGTGGTTGGACATGAGCCGGTCAAAAAAATCTTTGTCGGCGGCCTTGATCCAAATTTGACAGAAGCTGAAATTATGGAGCACTTCAGTCAATATGGAAAGGTTAGCTCAACGAATATGGCGATTGGGTTTGATTGTTGCCACTGCTTTCGTTTGAAGCTTTTGCTGTGTAAGAGAATTCATAGAAACTGACAATGTATTTGAGAGGGTCTTGATTTCTGGTATTTTGCTGATGGTTTGTGAAAGGTGGAGCAGGTGGAGTTGCCGTTTGATAAAGCAAAAAGCCAGCGCAGGGCCTTTGGCTTCATTACGTTCGAATCAGAAGAAGTCGTTGACAACATTTGCAGCACTCCGAAAATTCCATTCCGTGATAAAATGGTAATGGTGTGCGTGTGTGTGTGTGTGTGTGACATGGATATGATGATAATTATGACGATGCCTCTGCCCCAATGCATGTCCAATTGGTTTTACATCACCTAAAGGTGAGATGGGTGATGTAGTTTATCATTGCCTTCCTCACAGAAATTTAAAGGTGAACAACTGTCCAAGGTTTTAAACGAAGTTTCTTCTAGGTGCAGATTCAAATCCTCTACCTGCCAATTGCTTGACAAGAATCCTCCCACTAGCCCCTTGTGTCCCGATTCGTAGCTCTGCGTTTACGTTGATCTCTTTTCCTTTGGATTTTGTTGGTTCAGCGTTCGTATTTATTTGCAGGTTGACGTAAAGAAGGCGGTTCCCAAAGACCAGCAGGAGGGCCATGCAATTAGAGGTGGTAGGGGTGGGGGAGCTCAAAGGGGAGTGGGACGAGGTAAAATATGGAGTTATTTGCATTTAATTTTATTATTTTGGTCAATTGAATGATTCAATGCAAAGAGTTTTTTATATATGTCTTGATCTGGACTTTACTATGTTTCCATTGGCGTGTTTGTCGTTCTCGTATTGTCTTTCTTTGCACAAATGGTGACTGAATTGTGTGAGTGACAAAATATTTGCCAGTCGAAGTTTTCCGTGAGTTTCATTTCATGTCATTTGCATGTTTATCTAAATATTAACTGCTATGCAGTCTCTCCTAAGACCTACACTTTGCATCATAGTTATCTTCTGACTTTTGTGCCTGTTAAGACTGATCTTGGTTTGTTATATATATATATATATATATATATATATATATATATATATATATATATATATATTCTCTTTGTAATGTATTTAGTATAAACATCGTTTTGAATGAATGTTGTTAAGTTTTAGGTTATTTTTATAGTTATTTTATTTATTGTATTATTGTATACACTGAGGTGTAGTTCTATTCTTTGTTGGTAGGGGGGGCGCCAGGACCTCAGGCCAGTTACCCTCCTTACGACTACAACGGCACCTACCCTCCTGCCGCTTATCCCGGCTACGACTACTATGGCCAGCAGAGCGGTTACCCTGCTCCGGTTAATCAGGGCTATGACAACAGCTACTACGGACAGGGCAGTTGGGGCGGGGGCTATGAAACCGGAACTCCTGGCGGCGCTTACAGTGCTGGATATTCAGGTACTTGTCCTTTTCTTTCTCACGGGAGTTGTTTGAGTGACGTTTTTGATTCGGTGTGAGATTTAATATTTGATGAAACTGATGGCTGTCTAAATGTGAAACAAATTCACAGATTTGTTTGAATTTTTTTAGCTCCGGGTCTTTATAGCTCTAGTCAGCTATGGGTGGGGGTGGGGTGGGGGCACAAGGAGTGACCCACATGCACAAGGTAAGCAGAGACTGAATTTTGAACTGTGTTTATTGGGGGGGGGGGGTTGATTGTCAGTTGGATAGATCTGTTAGCCTTCAAAGCAGTTTGATATTTGCAAATAAATTTTGTAGTAAGAGGCCAATGATGTCTTGAATGTGTTACTGATATTTGAATGACAATAGTGATATTTTTGATCCCTAACCTGAGGCCTTAAATGTTCTTTATATACTATATTTTATGTTAGTGTGGCACCTAAACAGTGCTGTAAAGTAATTTTTGTACTAAAGCAATTGATTACATTTGCAATTACCAAAAGCAAGTAATTATGATCAATTCTTTTTTGGAAAGTGATTGTAGCTGATTACTGATAGATAACACAGTAACAACAGAGCAGTTTCTCACCCGAATGTTTACGTCATACTTTGCTAATATCAGCAACCTCATTAACTGGTCATTAACTTCACCTGTTGAATTCAACCTCCATTCAATTAGTCAGAATCTGCATTCCTTGAATGTAACAATGAATGGTTAGTTAAAACGTGCCTTTTTAAATTGTCATCGACAAAGTTTTTAGTCAAGTGTATTCGTTGGTTTATCGGTATGTTGTAGGCTCCTGTTTTACGTTAACGCTTTGGTGGATTTGTGTTTGGTGTTAGGTTCCGGCCGGGGTGGTTATGGGAAGGCAAAGCGGGGCGGAGTCACGGCTCCAGGTCAGCAGCTGACAGCACAGCAGGGGCCCTACAGATTTCACCCCTATAATCGCTGACAACGAGACTCTCTGCTCTGTTCAATTGTTAGTTAGTCTGCATTGAGATCTGTGTGGTGATGCTGTACTTTGAATGCTTATGAAGGCAGGTCATAGGCGTAAGCTTCAATGAGACCGCCATGCTCAAGCCCCGTCTCATTTTGTTAAGCTAGACTAGGGAAGGGAAGGGCTTAGGGGTTGGGGGCCCCCACTTTTCATCCAAGTTTATGCCTATGAGGCAGATTGTCTATTTGATGGCTAGTTTAGCATCGGAAGATTAACTGGTGTTTTTATTTTAAGCTGTTGTTACTAGAATTATTAACAATTTTCTCGATATTAATTTACTGATTGCATTGAAGATCATCTTTTATGTATGATAGGTTTTGTTGAAATAAATTGTCAACAGTTGTCATTACATTACATTACTTTACATAGGCATTACACTGAATGGTCATTGTTTCTACTTTCAAATGGAGCAGCTCTTGGCTTTTACCTTTTAGTAATTGTCTAAATGTTTTTATTGTTTATTTAAAGAAGTTAAACTTTAATTTTCAGGTTTCAGAGAACATCGTTGTCTTGGAAACTCCACCTTCTACTCCAAAGACTGAGTCCTGTACATAGACAATGTGACTGAGCAGTACTGTACTGATGGATGGATTGGATCGCACACTTTGTATTATACTTAGATTTTAGCAGATGTCTGGGTTATAGAGCGAATAGCCGTTTCATGTTGTCATTTTAAAATGCCTCTTGATGAAATTGATTCAGTTGCTTTTAATTCTGTTTTGCAGAAAACAATGCAGCCAAAGTGTGTCTCTGTGTCTGTCTGTCTCTGTGTGTGTGTATGTGTGTTTGGTGATTTTTCAGTTATGATTTGCTCTGGTTTTGTTCACAGTCACTCCATGCTGCACTCTTTTGACAATGCAATTGTCACAATGTCACTGTAGTGTAGAGCAAAGGTCAGAGACGTAGCTAGGCATGGGCTGGGGTGGGGGGGGGGGGGGCTTTTGGCCCCCAGCCTGAAGCTAGCCCCCAAATGAATTCAAGCCCCAAATGGCGTCTTCCCAGCAGTCCCATATACTGTAATTGTTGTGTAAAGTGATACAGTAATTTGAAATTTATAGAACATAGAATGAGTGAATATCAGATGCTATAGGCTATGTCAGAGGCTGCCACACCATGGCCTCTGAGCATAGGGTTAGCAGACGTCCTTAAACGATAAATTCCCTGACCCCGTCCTTGGCAGCACTTGTCCTTAATAAGTACAGTACACAAAATGTCCTTACATTTACTTAAAATAGCGATTACAGATTTTAGACATTACGCTAAATTAAAAGGTCTTTTTTTCATTGATTGATATCGATAGTAATTGCAAAGAGTTAAAACTAATTAAAATTCAAAGAAAATGAACCACAGAGATCGCCAAACAGCCATTCAAAATGCTGGACTCTTGCATCATTAATTAAAGTAACGAAAGTCGATGAGCTGGCCAGTTTCCGTCAGTTAAATATTTCTCGTTATTCGTCTAAACACAGCTTGAATTCGCCGTGGGGAGGGGAGTGTCTCGCATCCTCGGGGCGAGAGAGAGAGAGGGGGGAGGTCAGCCCTGAATTTTCTGAGGAGTCGACCGTTTGCCCCAGACGTTCATCGTATTCGTCGCCCAGTTTCTCTTCGGCGCCCCATTTCGCTGGTTGAAGAGGGCAAAGTAGAGCGGGTGAGGACCTCTGTCGCCGAGCGCCGGGTACGAAGTCCCCTGATTCAGAGGGTGGGACTCGGCGTTCTCCGGATCGACCGCAGCTGCCCTGTTGTCTTCGCCGCCGTCGTCTCCTGGTCCTCGCGTCGTCGGGATCCTTCGCTTGCCCCAGACGGACATGCTGTGATCCGACCAGCGCCGCTTCTGGACGGCAGCCCGGCGGTGGGTGCTCGGGCGCCCACCGTCGTCCTCCGTCTCGACTTCACCGTTTCCGTTGTTTCCTCTCTGCGTCCAGTCGTCGACTCCTTCCCCGGTCTCCTCCCTCCTCAGCTCCTCCTCCTCTTCGTTTCCAGGAGCATCCAGGCTCCGCTTCCTCCCCCAAGTGGACATCGAATGGTCGCTCCATCGCCTCCGGTGGGGGGCCGTCGACCTCTTGCCCCGCGGAACCGACAGGGTCGGCTGCCCGTGGCGCTTGCCCCAGGCGAACATGGTGTTCTCGACCCAGGACCTGCTTCGCTTGACCTCTGACCTCGGGACCTGAACCCCAGCGACCTCTTCACCGTCACCTACGCCTTCTCCTCCCACTCTCTGCGTCTTTAACTTTCTCTCGAGAACGTTTAGGGATTTCGTCTTGATGACGCCGACGTCATCGAAAGACTTCTGACCCCGAGTGACGTCATCTTTATCCTGCTGCGGTCGGTGGGTGGTGACGTCATCGTAGTCGTCTGCGCAGTTGACGCGAATGAAGAATATCAGGAAGAGAAGGAGGGTTGTCGAAAAGACCGCCATTTTGTCCGTCTACGTCTCTCTCTCTCTCCCTCGCTCTCTAACAACAGCAATTTAATCCTTTTATTTTGAAATTGGCCGATTGCAGATCAATTTGAAGTGGTAATTATCTTTCTTAATTTCGTGGGAAGGTCGGAGCTCTTAACCGCTTTAATTAAGCGCAGCGACAGATTGCCTCAGAAGTTGCTATTGGTTCCTAATGACACACGACATTAGCAGCCGATTCAGGCGAGACAGACGCCAAGAAGACGGAGAAAAGAAGGAAGGAAGTCATTTTAAATATCTAAATTACGAATCGAAAAAAGAACTCGACGAGAGATGGAGTAGAAGGATTAGAGGGAGAAGAGGGTCAAAGAACCGGAAAACAGAGGAAGATGCGAGTCAAAGAGAGGAAAAAGTCGCTCAAAGTGCAGTTGAATGACTCCGGCGAAGAAAAACCACTTCTAACAGACTGCAATTAAATAATAAGTCTATTTTCCTTTTCATTTGCGCTTTCCATAAGATGCGCGAAAATATGCTGTCTATGTGTGTCTGTCTGTCTCTGTCTCTCTGTCTCTCTGTCTCTGTCTCTGTTTCTGTCTCTGTCTCTGTCTCTCTCTCTGTCTCTCTGTCTCTCTCTGCTATGGTTGTTCGATGTGACCGGTTATTATTAAGAAGCGAGTGTTTAAATCAGGGGTGTCAAAACCTTGGCACGCGGGTCAAACTTGGCCCGCGAGCTCATTTTAGTTGGCCCGCGAAAATATTTCAGAGAAATTTTCAGTTTTAAAAATTATCCCTAAAAGTTTATGCGTGAAATTGGTCTGATGTAAAATCTTGTTTGGCTTGAGAAATTGGTTTGATGTAGAATCTTTTGGGTTTTAAAAATTGCTTTTATGTAGAATCGTAGATCCTGTGTTTTGCTGGCGTGACAAATAAATGGATGAGCGTAAATCTTTTTTTGGTTTTGAGTTTCGTTGGTGATGTTGACTTTTCGCACAGTCATTGGCACTAGTTGTTTCTCAGAGTGCGCCCCTAAGCTCTGGAATTCATTACCAACATCACTTCGCATAACTAACAACTTATCATCTTTCAGATCTGGTCTTAAAACACATCTGTTTGACTTGGCTTATCCACCATCCTCGACTCCTCTATTTGGCGAGAGATCTTTTACACGGCGAAACCCGATCCTGTGGAACTCTCTTCCGGACAGTGTGACCAATGCGAACGCTGCCGCGACGTTTATTACCAACTTGAAAACGCATTTATTTAAGCTCAGTTACGAGTAATTAGTTGTCAAAGCACCCTTGTTTTGTGCCATTCGCTCACCTACGCGCTATAGCAAATTGTCTGACAATAACAACAACAACAACAACAACGACGACAACAACAACAACAACAACAACAACAACAATAATAATAATAATAATAATAATAATAATAATAATAATAATAATAATAATCCCCTTGGATTGCTCTCCCACCGTTTCGGACTGATCTTCTGGCTTGACCTGGCTCTAATTCTATTTGGATTTGGTGCGCCATGGGATGATGCCCTGAGCATTATGATAGTGGCGCTATAGAAGTTGATTGATTGATTGAACAAGTACATGTATATCGACACGCTACATCAACAGCGGGAGATTACTACCGTTATATACTCGCCTAGCATACCTGCTTTGACTGCAGATTTAAGACCAGATATTGCTAAACCAGTGAAAAATAAACAATGTCACTTCAGCTTCCTCATCTACATCGACCATCATCTAACTTTATATGTTTTCAAGTTGATCTTCAGTTCTTCGCCATTAACCCCTTTAACCGTGTATTTAACTGTAACTCAATGTAAAATGGACGGATATATATATCCGGGATCCCCAGTTAAGAGGTTAACAGACTTTGAAAGTTAACAGTTTCTGTTACAGTAGACATGACTAGAATACGGTTTGTCATAGTTACATTAATAGGTTGTAACCAATGTAAATAATGTAATGATTGAACGGCCTTTAATGTTTTCGTCATTTCATTTTACGTTTTTAGATAGCTCAGATTTTGGAATAAAATATCGACAAGCATTTTTGCATTTTTTGCATTTTTGCATGCGGCGAGGACATGGGAGCCATGTCATTTGGTCCGCCGCCCCCAAAAGGCTTGACTCCCCTACATGTTTAAATGGTCGTATTCGTCTGCAAACAGCAAACCAAAGGGCGGTAAAACCAGACGCCGTCGTCTGCAACGAACGGATAATTATTACGAATCAGCCATCATCACTGCTGCCAAAACGCAGCGATCGACGCCGGTAAATTCTCATTTATTAGCCGCAAAATTACAACCCTTTCAAAACCCACGCCCCCTCGCTGCGTTGCAGAAAGACGGGGTGGGGGCTAAAAAAAGGGCAACGCTGACTCCGGCAATACGGGGTTTCTTATATATATATATATATATATATATATATATATATATATATATATATATATATATATTTGGTTGCGCTTTTGAAACGAAACCATTCGCGGTGTAATTATTTTCATCGAGCAACCGAGCCCTGAATGCGTGTCTCGGCGTCCGTCGAGAGCAGAAACTCTATTATGCCTTCTCTGTCGAAGGCTGCTTATCTGCGCCCGGCCAAAGGCATTTCCGCCATTTAATACGACAGCATTTCATCTTTCTCTCGACAATTCCACAGTTTTCTCGCGAGATCACCCCCTCCCCTGCCACCTCCCCCCACTTCCCCCTCTCCCCATCGCTCTCCCTCTCCCTCTAACCGCAGAAGAAACGGTGCTTATGAACGGTGTTTTTCTGTCAAATGACATCCCAACGTATGGACAGCGGAATCGCTATTTACGGCGTTCCATTGACGCTTTTGATAGTTTTTTTTCATAGAACACGAGAAAAACGCACGGTACGCGCAGTAGTAATACTACGGGTCGTATTAACGCCTCGTAGAGTCCATTCGCCTCCTCCCCTCCTCCTCCTCCTCCTCCTCCTCCTACTCCGTGGGTTGTAATTATTGGTGACGAAGGAGGCGGCACTCCAACTGATAAGAGTCCCGTTGATGATTACAACTTCTGTGCGACGCCAAGAGTTGTATCCCGTTCGACGAAGACAATGCACGGCTTTAAGACGCCCACCCGCCCCTCCCCACCCCACCCCACCCCACCCCACCCCAGTTGAGGTCTCCGTTCGTTTCCATTGGAGACAGCCGGGGGGAAGGGGAGAAGATTGTTGGGTTGAATTGATCCACGTTGTTTTGAAGGTGGCAACGATGACGACAACGATGACGATGACGCTGCTGCTGCTGCTGCTGATGATGATGATGATGGGGAGGAGAAGGAGAAAGGGAGGAGGAGGAAAAGGGGAGGAGGAGAAGTCGTGGTTTGGAACGTTGTTTTAAACAAATACAAAGTAAAAGAATATAGAAATTGAGAGTGGAAGGAATGGATTGAAAAGTAAAGGATCCAAAGTAAATGTCTTAATGTTAATAATGCTGACGATCATAAGTGTTGTTATTTTTATTTATCTATTCAATGTTTTGGCATTCATTCTGAATTCATCCGCCTATTCGATCAAATGCTTCCATTGTCTGCATCGTTCTTTGTCCTCGTCTTTGTCTGTCCTTCTCTCTCTCTCTCTCTCTCTCTCTCTCTCTCTCTCTCTCTCTCTCTCTCTCTCTCTCTCTCTCTCTCTTCGGTTTATCATTGATATTTTGAAACTGTGGACTGAGTGCTTAGGCCTTATCTATTAATGCGAATTACCTGATCACCATTTCGAATCTTACCTGCTTCAGCGTCATCGTCGACACCTGAGGCAACAGCGGCTGAAAGTCCTGCCTCTGACGACAATCTCTGGCCTCGGCCAAACATTTGGAAATCATGAGTCCTTAAGTTTTGCATCATTTACCGTAGAACTTCGTTATAACGCACTTAGCGAGTCTGTAAAATTTAGTACCGTATATACGAGGTACGTTATATCCAAAACCATTAGCGTCGCCACGGGGGGTGGGGGAAAATGGAAGCAACTGCCCCCCCCCCCCCAACCTGATCCCAGACCACCTATCAGATTCGCGCAAGTCCGGTAAGAAAGTTTTTTTGTGAGTTGGGGGTAAGGAATCTGACACGCCAGCCCCTTTGCCCCCCTAATCCAAAATTCCTGGCGACGCCACTGTCCGAAACCATCCATTACGGTAGCGCATCACACGGGACCGTAGGGCCTATATGTTGCCGTACTTAACCCCTTAACTGGGGATCCCGGATATATCTGTCCATTTTACATTGAGTTATGGTTAAATACACGGTTAAGGGGTTAATAACCGAGTCCGTTATAATGAAGTTCCACAGTAAGTTATAACGACTGAATGTAAGCGACATTTAGATTCGAAAGCACAAACTGATAAAAGCCGGAACACTATATGAAGCAAAATAACGAAAGGAGAGGGTTTTTCTTGAAGAGGAATGTTTTCGAAATGGAAGAAACTCCGAGGGACTCGTTAAGGGTCAGTTACGAACTGCTGTGTCTCCACGAGTCCTCTCTCTCTGTCTGATGATTGATGAAGGATGATCAAAGACAGATGAAAACAGAGTCCTGTATCTTAGCTGTAGCTGAACAGCGTAGGAAAAGTACTTTGCAGCTCTTCAACGAATGCTTGGAGTCGTTGCAATACAAGCAGTGGCGTAGCCAGGATTATAAAATAGCGGCGGGGGCACATCGACATTTAGCAGTGATTCACTCAATGAATAAATTATGACTGCGATGATGATGATGATGATGATGATTATTATTATTATTATTATTATTATTATTATTATTATTATTATTATTATTATTATTCACCGACTTAAAACCCCATTTGACTAACAGAATCGTCAACCGTTGATTGAGAAATCAGGTATTTTAGAATAGCAGATAATAAATTATCTAGGGAATAGAATAGCAGAAAGCAGCGAAACCTGTTCATATGTGCGAAAGTTCTCTAAACAGTGAATTTACGAATTAATTGAACGGGTAGGAAAAACGACTGATTGTGAATGATCACTTCTCTCAAGTGACCAAGCATTCTGCATTATATGCTGCGTATGGCTTTTACAATATATCTGATTACAATGATGAGAATTTTCAATATGTGGACTAGAGACTGAATATTAAACTATATAATTCGCATAACATCCACAATTAATGAAGAAGAAGAAGAAGAAGAAGAAGAAGAAGAAGAAGAAGAAGAGAAAAAAGAGGAGAAGGAGAAGGAGGAGGAGGTGGAGGAGGAGGAAGAAGAAGAAGAATAGGAAGAAGATGATCATAGCAGCGGTTCTCAACCCGTGGTCCGCGAACCAAAAGTGGTCCGCGAGAGGGGGTCTAGTGGTCCGCGGAAGATTCTGAAAAAACGTTAATAAAAATTAGACGTATTTCAGTAAGTTGCGTTAAGGGCATTTTGCTTGTCAGTTGCCGTGATTTTTCTCAGGTGGTCCGCGATAAATATTTGATCTTCAAAAGTGGTCCGCGAGACAAAGGGGTCTGAGAACCACTGGATTATAGTGATGCGATGACGACCAGTACTAATAGCGACGCCGTTAGAGCTGCGCAATGCAGAGGTGCGCTTCGGGTCAGACTTTTAAACACACGAGAAGTAAAATTTTACTTGGCTGATCTTTTAATTAGAAAGAACTGACAATTTAAAGAACAAGATTCTCTTTCTTCTTCTTCTTCTTCTTCTTCTTCTTCTTCTTCTTCTTCTTCTTCTTCTTCTTCTTCTTCTTCTTCTTCTTCTTCTTCTTCTTCTTCTTATCCTCCTCCTCCTCCTTTATGTTTTCCATGTTTGATAAATCTTGACAAAACTTTCTTTTCATTTGCTGGTGAAATACGCAGTGATGGGCACTAACTAATTTTTTTTGTTAAACTTTAACAAAATTTTTTGCAATCAAGCAGTTTAACTTTTTAAGTAAGTAACTTTTCACTGTAGTAGTTTAGCTTTAGCTGATAACTAATTAAAAGCAGTTTAGCTTATAACTTTAACTTTTTAACTTGACATGAGCTACTGAGCTAGTAAAACTAGGCTACAAGCTGCAACGAACACAATTTACGATTATAATTTCATATAGCACAATTTTAATAATAATAATAATAATAATAATAATAATAATAATAATAATAATAATAATAATAATAATAATAATAATAATAATAATAACGGTAATAATAATAATAATTCATAATTGAAACAGGTAATTATGCGGTTGACATGAAAGCGTAGAGCCTACGCGTGACTTAGACTGTGCTGAAAGTGACATAGAATCTGAATAACTCAAGTGTAACTATTAGCCAGTTAACTTTTAAAAAATCAGTTTAACTAATGCCTTAACTAAACTTTCACCTAACCAGTTTAACTTTTGATGCAACTAAAGAAAAGTAGTTTAACTAAAAGTTAACTAATTTTTAGTTAACTTTTGCCCATCACTGGAAATACGCTAGCTGTGATCGACTGATCGTCTCTACGTCATCCCCACTCATTGAATCTCCAACGCAAAATGGCCCCCACCGCCGCCCTGCATAGAAACTGGTCCCCTAAATGGAAGGGACAACTTTAAAAATTCGTCAGAAATCCCAATCCATCGACGCGCAGGAGTCAGGACCTGTCGAATATTAAAAATAAATGCCTAATAGATGCCTTTAGGTTGATATTTTTAAGAGACAGTGTTAGGCCTGTTAGGAGGGGAGATTCCCCCACACAGAAAAACCCTCAAAATTCCCTCCCCCCCCAAAAAAAAGAAATCCCAGCACTTAAAACAGAAGTCGACAGTCATAATTGGCGTGTCTTACACTAGAATCGAGAAACTTTGCTGTTAATCTGTTAAAAGTAACGAAGAAACGCAACAGAGACACTTTACCCGTTCAGGATTCAACCTACCAGCGACTGAGACAAGATTCTACCAACAGCTTCCTCTTCTTCTCCTTCTTCTTCTCCTTCTTCTGAGCGTCAAAGTCTCTCTTCGAATCGGTAGAAGAACTTCTGTCGATCTGCTTTTCACTCGAGACACACAGCGAGAGAGAGAAAGAGATTTCGTCTACGGTCTTACTTCGTCCGTTTCTTCCCTTTCTCTCTTTCTCTCTTTCTCTCTTTCTCACTTTTTCTCCGGTACGACTGTTGTTGCGTCTGTTGCTGTGCTTCTGTTCTGGAGATCTTTTCCTCTGCGATTCGGGCTTTTAAGTCGGTCGCCCGCGTCGTCTCTCTGGGATTCGTTTGTGGCGAATGGTTCCCACTTAATCTCAGCATCAGTCGACGCTTCGATCATCTGAACCGCTCCTCCTCCTCCCCTCCTCCTCCTCCTCCTCCTTCTCCTTTGCTCTTGTCCACAGCAGCTGAGTCAGCGGCGGCCTTCTCAAAGACTGAATGATTAGCAGGCAGTTGTCAAGATAGTCGCCGCGGAAGATGATCGAGCGAGTCTTAGTCAAGAGAACGTCGTCGTCGTCGTCGTCGTCATCACCGTTCTTGCGCTTAGCAAGATGGCTTCCCTCCCTCTCTCCCTCCTCGGTCTCTTCTGGGTTCTATCTCCCACTGAGAATGGACGAGGGAAGTTGATTGGAAAATCAGAGAGCAGAGGAACTGTTGTTGAGTTTCGATGCTAATCGTTTAACTGACGGAAGAGACGAAAACTCTGGCGCCGACTGCGTTGAAATCGCTTTCAACGCCGGATATTCGACGATGAATGAGTTCGACTGTTTAAGCGCATTCGACTGAATCTGTTCTTCTTCAGTTCTCCATAACTCAGCTGCTGAGTCAGCTAAAGCCTCTCTCTTCTGAGACAGAACGCCTGACTCCTCCTTATGTCGATTCGTCGATGGGAATGGAGGGAGACAGACACTTTTGACTTTGCCCTGTCCCATCCAGGGATATTTTACACCCCCTAACACCCCCCAATTTCAGAACGACACCCCAACACCCCCCACTCCAATTTCAGCTATGGGATGACATTTTTGCTTGTCATACTTTTTTGGCAGGAGACCCCAGAATTTACCGACACCCCACAAGTTGATTATCCTATAAATAACCCTGATTCTATCCCCTGGAAGTCGAGAATTTTGAGGTAGAATCAGGGCCATATTAAGGCGGGGGCTGAGGGGGCTGAAGCCCCCATGCCCACCATGAAAATAGGTCCACCGATTTTCGAGATAACCTTTATTTGCTCGTCAGCACGATTTGAAAGGGCGACGGCCTTTTTTCTCGTCAGAGATTATCAGTATAGGCGACGGCCTTTTTTTCTCAGCCCCCAGGCCCACTCGGACCTTAATCCGGCCCTGGGTAGAATTAATATGACATATAAGTCTGCATCATTTTCGAAATTACTAACTAAGCTATTTAAAGTAACAATCTACAATGAATGTATTTGAACATGAGAGAGAGGAGAGAGAGAGGGAGGAGAAGGGGAAAGCGACTGACAATGGATACACGTGAACAGACATGTAGCGATGCAGACAGCAATCAGTAACATTGATGCAGTGTCTTTGTCAGTCTGTCCGCACAGAAGGACACAGACAGACCGGTAGACAGACGAGCAGACAGACAAATAGACCATTTGGCACAGCTGACCTTGTCAACCGGGTCACTTGGGTGGGCAGTTGAAAGTCACGTGGGGCGGAAATCTTGATGGATCTGTGTTCTTGCGTTGATTCCCTTTGTCATCCGTTCAGCTTCAAATCCTTCTGCGTTTTCCGCGAGCACGGACAGAGAGAGAGAGAGAGAGAGAGAGAGAGAGAGAGAGAGAGAGAGAGAGAGAGAGAGAGTAAGGGACACCGTCGGTCGGTCGGTTGGTCGGTTGGTCGGTCATTCCCAATTTTTAGTCATCT
Source organism: Metaphire vulgaris (assembly GCA_018105865.1). Classification (NCBI taxonomy): domain Eukaryota; kingdom Metazoa; phylum Annelida; class Clitellata; order Crassiclitellata; family Megascolecidae; genus Metaphire; species Metaphire vulgaris. The sequence continues at coordinate 513,488 of CM030867.1, read as the reverse complement.
CAGTCACTTCATCACTGGCGACGAAAGGGAATTTAGAAATGGGGGATTAGACCCCTCGCCAAACCACGACCCTGCTATTTATGAGAATTTAGACGAAGAAACAGATCAGAGACTAAATTTTGGGGAGTAGCCTGAGTGGGCGAGAGTATCAGACAGGAGCGTAGCGACGGGGGTATATCGGTATACACCCCCCAATCAGTCTACCTAAAAGTTTTCTATGTGATTTACATATGGTTATATGTGGTTTACATGGTTTATGTGGTTTATAGTTAAGATTTATACCCACCCAAACTATTTATACCCCCAAATCAAATTCCTGGCTACGCCCCTGGTATCAGGCAAGGCAAACCACTAGCCCATGTCTGTGATAGGCCCTGTCCTCCTCCTCCTCCTTCTCCATCAGTTGATGAGTACAAATGGGTTGAAGTCTTTTCTCGCGCCCATCTCCACCCCAATTTTCTAAGCACTTTCTGTGATTTTGGTTTATCAATTAGAAGTAGGCTAGACTTCAGACAAACAGACAGACAAGCAGACAGGCAGGCAGGCAGCGAGACAAACAGAAAAGCATACACATGGATCATCATACACATAATACTTTAAATACTAAAATATCAACGAATCCGAAAATGTTTCTCGTCTTAAGAGTCGCTCAGTTTCAACAATCATTCGACCACTAGACACAACACTTTGTCCGCCTCTGATTGCCACCTGGCGAATGCATCCAGACTATTCACCTTCTCTGGCTGTTTCCGAGCTTCGTCTATCTTCCCACGACGACCACCTGTTGCTATTCGAATGCTGTACACGCGAGCGCTGATAATGTCTGTGTGGGAGACGACTGCGTTAAGCGCCAGAGACGACGGCAAACGACTTGGAATTCTATGAGAGAAAACGACGCAAGTCCAACAGGTAGACTCGACTCACAGAGCAGCGCCTGGATCGGCCCTCGCTAACTGCCAATACAAGACTTAATTTCGGAGAAATTGCTAAGGACCATTTATAGAATTCAATTTAGCCGAAATAGCTCTTCTAGGACTCTGGTCTTCGAACTTTTTCGGACGAGGCACGTTATTTTCACTGCGTTTCTCTGATAACCAGTGGCATAACGTGGGTGGGTCAGTGTTTAATCTAGGCCTTTTTCCGGGGGAAATTGCCCTTTCTCCCCCCGGAAAGTTCAAATTCCCCGAAAATTTTGGCATACTACATGGACTAACAGCAGCCCCTAGCAGAATTCCCCCCGGAAATTTCAAATTCCCCCCCGGCTTTGTCAGTTCCCCCCCTCCGGAGCCCAGGAGTCTAGATTAAACACTGGGGTGGGGACGAGGGGCAATTTGCAGAAAGCCCTCCGGGCCCTGGAAGAAGGGGGCCTTCGAAGAGTGGTTGCAACTTACTAAACAATGATTTATTTTTACATTTTACTACTATTTCAATATTACTGCTACAAAGTGAGTAATTATTGAATTAGGGAGTAAATCGTACTGTATTTTTAGAACGGAGTAATCTATGATAGCCTATACGAGCCCCCATATCTTTTAGGGGCTCCCCATATCAAGGATCTCCCTGGGTCCCCGGAAGTCACGCTATACGCCACTGCTGATAACTGATAGGAAATATAATAAATTATAATAATTGGATTTTAAGTGGTTTAGTAGATTTCTGCTGTGTTAAAGACCATTGTCACTCGTAGTAACTTTGTCTTTACTGCAACAATATGTAATATTATATATATATATATATATATATGTGTGTGTGTGTGTGTGTGTGTGTGTGCCGACATACCCCCGTCGCTACGCCCCTGGTCTTATCGTGCACAATTCGTTGTTCCATTTGACTGCTATCCTGGCACTAAAGAAAATGAATGCTTCTTGTTCCTCCCTCTCTCCATCCCCGTCTCCCTCTCCCCTCCCTCTTTCATCCAGATGGCGACGCGTCTCTCGCCGTCATGTAAACTGACAGATAACAACGGCTGAGGACGATAAGAGTGGACAATGGTCATCGGGTCATTCGCATTAATAGATAGGGCCTAAGCACTAAGACGCAGTTTCAAAAAAGACCTATTATAGGAAAAACATTAGACATAATAATGTAATCAAAATCCATTATTAAGGTAATGGAACCCAATTAGGCAAGGACCAAAATAAACCACACGAATCTGATAGATCGGATTGTATGTGTGCATGTGTGTGTGTGTGTGTGTGTGTCTATCGACCTCTTCCATTTTGCTCGTCACTTATTGTGACGTCAATTTTGTCCGAAGAAGAGGAGACCGAGGAGACTGAGGAGACTGAGGAGACTGAGGAGACCGAGGAGACTGAGGAGACTGAGGAGACTGAGGAGACCGAGGAGACTGAGGAGACTGAGGAGACTGAGGAGACTGAGGAGACTGAGGAGACTGAGGAGACTGAGGAGACTGAGGAGACTGAGGAGACTGAGGAGACTGAGGAGACTGAGGAGACTGAGGAGACTGAGGAGACTGAGGAGACTGAGGAGACTGAGGAGACTGAGGAGACTGAGGAGACTGAGGAGACTGAGGAGACCGAGGAGACCGAGGAGACTGAGGAGACTGAGGAGACTGAGGAGACTGAGGAGACTGAGGAGACTGAGGAGACTGAGGAGACCGAGGAGACCGAGGAGACCGAGGAGACTGAGGAGACCGAGGAGACCGAGGAGACCGAGGAGACCGAGGAGACTGAGGAGACCGAGGAGACCGAGGAGACCGAGGAGACCGAGGAGACCGAGGAGACCGAGGAGACTGAGGAGACCGAGGAGACTGAGGAGACCGAGGAGACTGAGGAGACCGAGGATACCGAGGAGACCGAGGAGACTGAGGAGACCGAGGAGACTGAGGAGACCGAGGAGACTGAGGAGACTGAGGAGACCGAGGAGACTGAGGAGACCGAGGAGTGAGGAGTGAAACAACGCATCTGACCTGATTGTCTTCTTCATTCCGAATTCTTGAAGGTTTTGAAGTCTGCCTTTTATAGGGTTAGGTATGGTGATGATGATGATGATGGTGGTGGTGGTGGTGGTGGTGGTGGTGGTGGTGGTGGTGGTAATTCGTGTAGTGTCACGATTAAAGATTAATATAAGAGAAATTGGCGCCGATCAAATTGATGCTCAAGGTAGATAAATGATTCTAATCGCAAATGAGTCCATCGAGTCCATTAGTACAGAATTTGTCATCATCATCATCAGCAGCAGCAGCAGCAGCATGATATGCACGCGCTGCATCTCCTGAGAGAGAGAGAGAGAGAGATAGAGAGAGAGAGAGAGAGAGAGAGAGAGAGAGAGAGAGAGAGAGAAAAGGAGGAAGATGGCATATCTTCATGCAGCTGCTGCTGCTGCTGTATCTGAGGTTCGGTGGTTCTACAGAGTGTAATCTGTTGGGGGAAGCCATCCAAGTCCGTGGCATCCTTACAGAGCAGAAGAAGAAAGTGACGGCCGCTTCTTCGTTTTCTTCTTCGTCTCCGAACAGAAGACTAAACATCGATTGTTGGTCGTTCATGTAGCGCCATAAGCCGTGTTTTATTCAGACTCCAGTCCTCTGAGATGGGGGCGGGGGCTGATTGAAATTATTTAAAATCTCAAAGCTGTGTAGGCGCTGGGATTTGGGAGATTTTGTGGTGGTGGTGGTGGTGGTGGTGGTGGTGGTGGTGGTGGTGGTGGTGGTGGTGGTGGGGATGATTTCCCATATCATGTCTGTATTTAACGCTGTCTATTAGATGAACACTAGAAAAGAGTTAAATCTTCTCTAAGCATTGGTAAGTACCAAGCATCATATTAATATCTAATTCATTTGACATCTAAGCAGTATTTTGATATGCTCAACCAGCGATGGGTTAACCCATGGATTGGGTTGGGTTGGATTGAATTGGGCCAGACAGTTTCATATTAATGGTGGGTTGGGTTAGGTCAGAAAAATCACGGTTAAAGAAATTGTAATGTATTACGGTTGGTTGGGTTGGGTTGGGTTGAGTTGGGTCAAGTAACCCTATTACCGGCATCGGTTGGGTTGGAGATTTGATGGGTTGAGTTGAGTTGGTTTCTAAAAATGGACCCATGTGCTCAACGGCTATTAGTCTGTAGAATAGAAAGCAGTCAATTGGTTAACTAATATCATAATAATAATGATAATAGTAATAGTAATAAATTGGAAAATAAATTGGTTTAGCAGGAGGTCCCTCCCTTCTTCCCTTATCCACACCCCCAAATTGAAGTTAATGTTGGAAAGGTGTTTTTATATAATAATAATAATAATAATAATAATAATAATAATAATAATAATAATAATAATATTATTATTATTATTATTATTATTATTATTATTATTATTATTATTATTATTATTATAGGTTTAGAGTGGTTTAGTAGGATCTGTCCTGTATAGGCCTATGTCCTATGACCAAGGATTTTGTGGAAAAGTTCTGCAGAATTTGTTCTTCACAAAATCCATCGAAGCACTTCTTTCTGCGGCTGATCATTTATATATATATATATATATATATATATATATATATATATATATATATATATATATATATATATTTATGCCCTCGGTACTTCATTCCCGAAGGTCTTATGAGAAAAAATTGTCCGGAGACAAAAATTAATGTGTGTTAACTCTCGTCAGGTTCTTCGAGGTCGGCCACGGAAAAAGTTCCTCGAAACGATATTGCGTTGAAGCGCTGTATGGCCATAGACAAGCGCTGAAACAAAAGCTTCAATATGCGTTCAAGATCTCGAATATATATATATATATATATATATATATATATATATATATATATATATATATATATTCAACGCTGTTCCTTTTCATGTGTCCTCAGGTCCCGCCCCCTTTTACTCGCCGGGCCCCTCTGGACAACATAACATCGTAACCATTCCTTAGTCTTATTATTGGTATTATTGTTATATATATATATATATATATATATATATATATATATATATATATATATATATATATGTTCTAGTCTGCCTATATAATGTGCTAAGGATTACAGCAGCGCCGTGCATAGGTCTACAGTATATTCGACCGATCCTCTGAACTACTTCTATAGCGCCACTTTTGCACGCGTGTTTCGTTGAGACTAGGTTGCTGATTAGGCGATGGTTTCCTTTGAAATCCGAAAACATTTCGTGATAACTTCGAGGAAACAAGATGGCGGCCGTCGTCTCCTTTGTCGACTGCCATGACAACTGTCTTCTCTCAACAGCTGAAAACGAAACGTCATCGTGTTTCCATGGCAGCAGCAACGCCACCACCTGGCCCCACTGCTCCCCCGATGGACCATTGGATGAAGAGGGAGAGGGAGAGGGAGAGTGGGCGGGGGGCTTACTCCGTTTAAAGCAGACGACTGTGATGACGTCAGTCTACTCTCTGTTCTATTGCGTCGTGTTCTGCGTTGGAATTCTGGGAAATAGTCTCGTCGTCTGGATCGTCTTTCGTAATCCGCGGATGCATGACGTCACCAACTACTTCATCGTTAATCTCGCCGTCGCCGACTTTCTAGTCTGCCTCTTCTGCCTCCCGATTACACTGCTCGCTAATCTGTTCTCAGGTACAGCAGAAGAACCCTCGTTATCATGGACACGGTTATATAGCGCCTACCCGGTTATAAAGCACCGCAATGTATACGGTCCTGACATGTGATGCGCTACCGTATTGGATGGCATTGGATACAAAGTACCTCGAGTAGAACGCACTAAATTTTACAAACCCACTAAGTGCGTTATAACGAAGTTCTACTGTATATAAATAATAGCATGTCAAAAGAGGAAGAAGTAGTCGTCGTCGTCATCATCATCATCATCATCATCATCATCATCGTAGTCTTTGCAGTGAATACGGTGTATGCGTGTTCTGGTTGCGAGAACCGCGTATAGTCGATCGTATGCAGTGAGAGATATCTATGCTCCGCTATTTCTATATATGGAGTCATTATCTATGTCGGCGGCGGCATAGAAATATGTGCGATTTGTGTCTTGGAGCAAAACGCAATTACGTCAGATGGATAAGGTCGCGCATCTATGGTATACCTGTTCACGAATCATCTTCGCCGCTCTGCATGTTGAGTGTCAATGCCAAAGGGTGATAAAGGCGGGCGATTGGATTGATAAATGCAAAAAAGACAGTCAAAGAGTCGTCATTTCACAGAATAGGCAGTCGTCAGTGGAGGTCATACTCATAGGTCATGGGTCGTATAGGTCATGACATGGGGTCATGAGACCAAATGTCTCTGTGGATCTCATGCAAATTGATGCAATTGTGACAGAGAGTGAGAAACAGAGAGAAGACAAGAGACAGAGACTAAGGATGGATGGATGCTGCTGCTGAGGATTCTGGATTACAATGTGGATCATTCCCATGGACTGCTGTCTGGACCAATCGATGATGTCATGCTCCGTGTCCTCCTAAAAGACACGTCAATTCAAAGCGACTGCTTCTCACTTCTATGCAGGGTTTAATCTAGGCCGTTTCCGGAGGAAATTGCCCTTTCCCCCCGGAAATTTCAAATTCCCCACCCCGGAAATTCTGGCATAATACATAAACTAATATCAGCCCCCTAGCTGATTCCCCCCCGGCTTTGTCAGTTTTCCCCCGGAGTCCTGAGTCTATTTTAAACACTGCTTCTATGCCTCAAATGGAGAGGGAGAGGGAGAGGAAAGAAGTAGTAGATAAGGTGAGAAGACGTCGTTTGAGTGAATTCTGTTGGCAAAAGCGGGAAAGTGCGCGGTCAGCACGAGGCAGTGGTTCACACGCAGAGGAACAAAGACTAACAGACGGACAAAAGGAACGACTGGAGAAGTTATCTGGCTGCAAGCGATGCCGATGCCGATGCCGATGCCGATATATATATATATATATATACATATATATATATATGTATATGTGTGTATATATATATACACATATATATATATATATATGCATTGGCCGCTTGACAATAACAAGACTAATGAGACGATGGCAGAGGACAAAAATAGCAAACAAATTGACTTCAAAACAAGAGAAAACAAAGTTGTTTTCTATCTCAGAAAAAAACTTAAATTGAAAATCGGACTTTGGCCTCTGCACCCTACACCAATTCCCTTTAAAATCGTATGCAAATCGAGAAAACTTTGAGAAAATTCGCAAACTGAAACATGGTCGTAAAATACTTGGATGAAAAAGTGGGGGCCCAACCTCTAAATCCTTCTCATTCTCTAACATAGCCTCTAAAAATGTGGAGTCACGAGCAGGGATATTTTTACACCTCCTAACACCCCTCCTCCAACACCCCCTCCCAATCTGAGACCTACACCACCACCACCCCCAATTTGAGCCAGGGATTACCTTTTTGCTTGACAGTCTTTTTCGGCAGGTGACCCCAGAAAATACCGACACCCCCAAATTGAGAATCCTAGAAATAACCCTGGTCTCGAGCCTGGCGACCTAATAGAAGTAGGGGCCTACACACCTTTGCATAAACCGAAGCACATATTGGCAAAATAATCGGAGGTTTTCAGTTGAGAAATTCCAGTTTTTACTTCTGATGGAATTTGCTGTTAGCTTAATTTTTCGAAGTTTGTTTCTTCTTCTTCTTAGGTTGGATTTTTGGGTCCGTGATGTGCAAATTGACTCCGTTTCTGCAGGGAGTCTCCGTCAGCGCCTCCGTCAACACCCTCACGGCCATCGCCCTAGAGAGGTTCTCTCTATTCTCATCTAAATAGCATCGGTAGCTTTTATGGTAGGCCTACCCTCTAACCCAGGCAAATTTATTAAAATTTTAATATGAAGGGACACAATTTTTGGACTGATGCCAGAGGCTCATGTTGGGCCAACAAAATTTTTATTTAAAAATCTGGTTCGTTCGTAATGAAAACAGGTAAGTTGAAATTAAGACATTCTGAAATATTTCGTAAGTGTCAGAAAAGTATATCGTTTCAGCATCTTCGTTAGTCATTTGGCGCCCACCCCTTGGCGGGTCGGATCTGGCCCGCGGGCCGCCATCTGAATAGCCCTGCTCTAACCCAATATGTCTACGGACAATCAGTTCTTGCTACACTTTGAGACGTTAAGTAATTAGATTAATAATAAGAGTTTTTGATTATGACGATGGCAGTGAAGGGTTAACCAAAGCAAAATGTTGGGCGTAGTTTGAGGTAATATTCTTAGACTTTCTGCAAATCCACGAAAAATAGAACAGGAATCTTTTTTTCTGAATTTAAACAGCTTCTAAACAGAATCGTACCTTTAATGTATAAGTTAATGCAAAGTATTTGTATAGCGCCTCTTATGGACGAGTAGGTGGAAGCTACGATTACTTTGAACGGGAAAAGGAAGCGGTTGCTGTCAGTAGCAGCGCATGTATTCAATAGCATAAGTATACCTGCATATATGGACACACTATAAGCGACAACAAAGGCTTGTTGTGGCTTGCTTTTTGTGGGAGGGAGAGAAGCAGTCCGTCGAGAACCAAAGAGAATTTTTCGGGAAAATCAA
>CM030867.1:455000-500000 GCA_018105865.1 Metaphire vulgaris | reverse complement strand
TACATCTCCAGCCTTCGTAATATAGATTAGCATTCCACGATGGCCAAGGGGCGTACCTATAAGGTATATGGCGCCTATGGCGGGGGGGGGTCAGAAAATTATATTAGAAGGCTATCAGATGATCTTTAATTAACAAATCGTGAAATTTTAATGACGCAAAATTAAAACTGAAAATGCTCTTCTTTTGCTTTTACTGAAGGGAACTGGTCTATGATCACGTGCTCAAAATCAGTTTTCTCAGTTTCTTCTATTTCTCACGTTGAGTAGACCAAAATCAGTTATTTTGGCTTCCCCTCAAGTAGTGGCGGCTCCACATGGGAGACCTGGGGGACCCGTTCCCCCTACTGAATGCCAGCCCCCGTGCCCATGCATTTTGGGGCCCTAAACTTACTACTACATGCCTATCAACAAATGGTTGGCCCCATGCTTAGAGGTTGCCACATCACTCCAACGCCCCCCATTTGCCAAATCCTGGAGCCGCCACTGCCCTCAAGTGGCACCAAGGGTATCTTCCGTACCTGCTAGGTACGCCACTACATTTCTTCGTTAATAGCCGTTGGTCTGCTGGATACGCCCGCTTTAACGGAGGCTGATTTTCGCGTGAATTTTTCTTAGGCCTAAATAAAGGCGTTTGTATGTACTTGATACATCTGGTCGTCTTATACAGTACATCGAAGTATTTATCACGGTCCTCTGAGCTTCGATATAACGGGGCTTTACTGTAGGCAGTGGCGGCTCCAGGATTTGGCAAGTGGGGGCGTCGGGGTGGCAACTTCTAATCATGGGGGCCAACCATTTGTTGTTTAATGTATGTAGCTTTAAGTATAGGGTCCCAACAGGGGGGCCACTGGGGAGGCAGGCACTCAATAGAGGGAACACGGGCCCCCTGGCCCCCGGTGGAGCCGCCACTGACTGCAGGTGAGGCTTCAACTCTTTCAATGGGAAATTTTAGCTGTCTTGCTAATTTAAGTCTATCTTTCTGCTTCAGTTCTCCAAAGACGTCATCTCTTTGCATCCGTGATCTTCATTGTTTACTTCCGCTTAGGCCTATTGGAAGGCGTGCACTTCAGGTAAGAGGCCTGTCAATCGTATGCTGCATGGTGCCAGAAGAGACACCTGTTCTCAATATTCTCGCTGCTTTTCGTGTAAACATTATCAGTTGTTCTAAGGAAACGTACCTTGGATAGAAAAAGGTATGTTAGCACTGAGTTAGATGATAAATCGATGATGATGATGACGACGACGAATATTATTATTGTCTTTTATTATGGTTTTTCTACAATCTTGTCCTGTTTCAGCTGATTTCTGATCGATTGGACTCAGTGATGACCAGTTGCACGCCTGGAATTCTCTGATAGAGAAGACTCTCTCTACCACGAAAGTGGAAATAGAGTTTTCCTGGTCTGAGCTATAGGTGGTTGGTCAGCTGGTGGCATCTGGAAAACGGCTGCGTTTGGCGAGTGGAAGAATCGTCTTGATCATCACAATGCCCAACCGTAAGAACAGTTTTCGCTGGCTGCTGCCTCGTGCCCCGCAGCGTCGTCTCGTCTTCAAGAGCGGCGAATGCAACATCTCCCGCGTCAACATCAACAAGAGAGGCCGTCGCTATCTGGCCGACATCTTCACGACCCTCGTCGACATCAAATGGCGCTGGAATCTGTTGATCTTCGCCCTCGCCTTCACCCTCAGCTGGGTCATCTTCGCGTTCGTCTGGTGGCTCATCTGCTTCTCCCACGGAGACTTCGTCCAGCACGGGGAGGAGGAGGAGGAGGACGAGGAGTGGAAGCCGTGCGTGGCCGAAGTGAACGACTTCACGACGGCGCTGCTCTTCTCCATCGAGACCCAGCAGACGATCGGGTACGGAGTCCGGTTCATGACGCCGCACTGCCCCGTAGCCATCGTCGTCGTCATGTTCCAGTCGTGCTTCGGGATCATCATCCAGGCGCTGATGACCGGTCTCGTCTTCGCCAAACTCTCTCGGCCGAAGAAGAGAGCGCAGACGCTGATGTTCAGTCACAGCGCCGTCGTCTGCGAGCGCGACGGGCGCCTCTGCTTCCTCTTCCGAGTGGGCGACATGCGCAAGTCCCGCATCGTCGAGGCCCATATCCGGGCGATCATGGTCGGCAAGAAGGTGACGCGCGAGGGCGAGGTCATCCCGCTGTACGAGCGCGACCTGCGGCTGAGCGAGAACGACACCGAGGCCCGACTCTTCCTCGTCTGGCCGCTGATCGTCGAGCACCGCATCGGCGCCGACAGTCCCCTGTGGGACGTCTCCGCCGACGACCTCCATCGGAGGCAGTTCGAGATCCTCGTCATCCTCGAGGGGATCGTCGAGTCGACGGGCATGACGACGCAGGCACGGACCTCCTATCTTCCGAGCGAGATCCTCTGGGGTCAGCGCTTCGAACGACTGGTCAGTTACCAGCGGGACAGCGGTCAGTATCTGATCGACTATTCCCGCTTCAACTGCACCTCTCCCGTCGAAACGGGTCCGTCGAGCGCCAAAGAGCGCAGCGCCACCTGTCGGAACAACAACGACGGAAGCGACGACGTCGACACCACCGGCCATGACTCAGCGGACGTCGAAGGAGGAGGAGGAGGGGGAGTGGAGGGGTCAAAGGGAGGCAAGAATTCGAAGAAGCTGCTGTCCCCGTGGACAGTTTCGGTGATATGATCGAAGCGCCGAGGAATAGCGTGATGCGGAGAGACTGTTGCTTCGGTTGCCTTCGGACTCAAGATTTCCGGTTTCTCACTTCCGGTGACCGACAATTGCAGCTTCAACGACAGATGGGCGCTTCTGCTGAATGACCATCCATCGGCGAATCAGTCGCTTCTGTCAATCCAGATAAACTGCTGAGTTGGCAGAAACCCCAAAATCAACAACGTCGTCCAAAGTCACAGGCGATGACGTCACTTCTATATGACGTCAAAAGTTCCCGCGCAAATTAAACACGACGACGCCGTTGCTAATCAACTCCAGACTACTATGGGTGGGGGGAGAGCGGTGATCAAAATCTCTCATAAAAGATTTTCCAACAAAGAAAACTTCCGTGAAAGTCGTCGAATGAGTGTCGTGCGAAAGTGGTTGAGAGGAAGTCTTGTCGCACAGAGATCTTTCTTGATGTCAGGACAATAGACCGTGCATTTCCGCGGTTTGACTCTTGGTGGCACGCGAAGCACCATGGGCGTCCGGAGGGGGTGCAAGGAGGTGCAACTGCAATCATTGCACCCCCTGGAAACATTGTGGAGTTGTGAAAAAAAAGTAAAATTACTTGTTTCTTTAGTCACAAGACCCTGTTTTGCACCCCCCTGGAAAAATTTCTGCGGACGCCCATGCGAAGCACAACGCCCTCCGGTGTCGCTAACAGCCTTATATTAATTGCATTTAGGCGACAAAACCGAGCCCTCGTGAGTAGGGGGTTACATCACCACAAACGACGTTGCGTTATAAGCAAATGACCCCGAAGTTATTTGATGAAACAGAATTACAGGAGATTGTGGTAGCGGTCGAGTATTTTTACCCTGGAAAAACTGAAGAAACCCCAAAACTAGGCGACCTCCCAATAGGCTATTATTACGCATGCAAGCAGGGGCGTCATTTGGGGGAGAGACAGGGGGCCGTGGCAACCCAAGGAAATGAAGAAATGATGTATAACGTATTAAATAAATAAATGTGCAAAAAAATCACCAAAAATTAGCCCCAAAATATCAAAAATCTACAAATTTGCCAAAAAATATCTCGCCCCCACCCCAAGAAAAGTGTGAAATGACGCTACTGTGTGTAAGGTCACAGGGCCGCAAATTGCACGTTATTGTATCTTACATTAGTAACGAATGATGATCTTGTAAAGTTAATCATCGTATTAAATATTTTATAACTCAAATTATTGTCATCTTAGAATTATTTCTAGCTTTTCTTGAACCACGATCGCCCTTATTCCCTCCTAACGGGAATTTGTTTAGTCTCTGGTAATCCTGTTTTCATTCATGCTAAAGAGATCTTGATATTAGGTCTACTATCTGAAATCAAAAACTTACCTTTTTGAATTGCATTGAATACAAATTTATTATTTCAGGTTTAGTTTCAACTTATTTTGATTGTCTAGCTTCAAGTGAACTTTTGCTTTTCTACCCTTCAGTGCACAGTGGCGTAGCCAGGATTTCGGAATAGAGGGGGACACTTCGACATGTTCGACCAATAAGTCTTGACGATAAGTCTTGACGGTAATCGTCTGGAATGCCTTAAATCCTACTACAGTGTATCCGGTGCGTTTCCCTCGATGTAATACTACCCCCGTAACCCCACCCCCACCCCCTTCACCCAGTCAAACTAGAAACACAATTTGCGATTTAAAAAACTATTTGGCTCAATGTTGAGAAATTTTATTAACAAATCTGTACATCGCCCTGTTATTATAGGCCCCACCATATGCCAAGCAAAAATATCCGTACGGTACTTAGTTCGCGATGGTCTTAAAAGACATTGGCGTAGCCCAAGGGGAGGCTGACCTGGCCCCTGCATTCGGGCTGGAATCGGTCGTATACGAGACGAACAGGATGCAAAAAATTTAAAAGCGCAACATGATGGGTGTCCCAAAATCCCCCCTATTCCGTAATCCTGGCTACGCCATTGGCCTACCTAAAACTTAAACAGAAATCATTGTCAAGTGTTTTCTAAGTTTGGAATGCAGCGGGCAGTGTTTTATCCACACCCTAGAGGACTGTCCATAAATGACGTCATGCACTTAGGGGGAGAGGGTTCAAACATTTGTGACGAAGTGTGACGAGGGGTTTCCAGAAATGTGACGTCACATAATACTACTAAATATTGTTAGTAATAACACAATGCTATGTAATCTTAAAGTTGAACGTATTTGACACTTATATAATTCATTTTTAAAAAATAATGTGAAAAAGTTTCTGAATATCGCTTCGACTATAATAATTATGAGTATATTCAAATGGATTCGTTGCAATACCCGCTTCATTCAAGAAATAAGTGCATTGAAACCTTAATTTTGACATTAGAAAGAGGGGGATAACATAGGCGGATTTAGAGTTTAATATTTGGGTAGGCTAGCATAGGGGTCTGGGGGTGCCATCCAGCACGCGACATACATGGTGTTGATGGAAAAAACAATTTTGTTTTGGTGGGATTAGTTGGGTAGGCTTAAACCTACCCTAGCCTTTAATAAAATCCGCCTATGGGGGTTAACGAATTGTGACGTATTTTTGAGGGGGTGACATTTTGTGACGAGAGGGAGGGGTAAAAAAACTGTCAAGATCGCGTGACGTCATTTATGGACGGCCCCTAGGTCGGGGGGATTGACTTGGCAGGAGGGGAAGAGACACAGTCCTATCAAGTCTTTATATAACACTGGTAGGCTAACTAGCACTTCTCCATATAGTACCTATATCTGTTGTAAGTAGGCCACTATGCTAAGTCAGTTATCTCAGTTAACTAAATCGTCGTCATGGCAATCAGGTGGCAATCTGACAGCAGGCACTGTCACCACACAGAGAGCAACACTCAGGCGCAAATTATGTCATCACAGAGAACTGACTTAAACTAAAAAGACAAACGACATTCAGCATTCATTCATGCTTATTAGCCACGCCAAGATTATAATATTTTAATTGCAGTTCATAAATTTCTTTTGTCGCAAAAGTCTTCAACGTACTCTTTTCTATTTTTTTGAAACGACCCCTCAGTTTCTAAGCGTCTTCATGACAGAAAGGCAGGTCATACGACAGCAGGCACTGTCACTACACAGACTGCAACTCAGGCGCAAATTATATCATCACGGAGGTCAATCAATACATCTCTTTTAAAAACAAGAATTCAATTCGCCCCACACATTACCTAAGCCACTCTAAACCAGAAGGAAAGGGGCAGATTAGCTTAGTCACGTTTTTCAATAGTCACCATATACTGTACATAAGTCAAACCACGTGGGTAAGGCAATAGGCGATATAGGGCCTACTGTGTAAATTAATGCGTAAGCCAATTTAATTTAAGAAACCGCTTCGTCGAATGGATCAAGATAACTTAGGCTTCATTTGCTAAGCACAAGCTCTACAAATTAATCTTATTATAGCAGGAAAATGCATTTATTCTGATCCACAATAACCATTAGACAGGAAACTCAGAGGAGAAAGGAAGAACGGAAGCTTTAGACTTCCGGGTATTTAAGTACGAGAACAATATATATATGTAAGATACTCTTTTATAACATGACGCCAAAAATGTGGACCAGACAATATTTTCTCAAACTACTTGATTTGGTAAGTAAGTAAAATCTCGTTAACTTCTATAGCGCTTTCAAAAGATGCACCGAAGTAGCTCCTTATTCATATGCGCTCAGTAAGGGTAATTTACAGCTTGAAATGTGAAATTGTACCCATCGTTCGAGGTTTAGCAGACATGTTTACTTTGTGTGTTATATCTAAGAAATTTAAAGTTAAATAATTATAAAACTACAAGGTTACCATGTAAAATACACAAAGTAATGGCATTTTAAATTTATCTGCAAAGTAAGATCGATTTATTAGAAGTCAATACTTAATAGAGAGAAACGACGAAGAAGCAGACTTTGGACGAAAAGTCAACCAAAACAAATGTTTTTAGACTAGAAATCCAACAAAGAACTCAAACATTCAAGAGAGTATTTGGGCTCAGTATCTACGAGAATTTACATATTTGACTATACGTAAATTACATTAATTTACACACCAATTCATTGATTGATTGGAATTCAGCAATAGATGCAAAGTTATTACCAAATGATGCAAAAACGTTTGCCGATAGCAACAGGACGGCTGTCATTACTTACTTACTTACTTACTTACTTACTTACTTACTTACTTACTTACTTACTTACTTACTTACTTACTACTCGTTGCAGTGGCGTCGTCTTTGAACGAAGGGAAGATGGCGGCGATCGGAGACGGTCAGTCGATGGTTTCGTCGGGCGAAGAAGAGGTGGCGAGGAAGCGACTGACGCCGGGACCGACGGCAGGGCTCGACGCCGACGTCAGATACGCCCATCGGCAGCAGCGGAGGTCGTCGACGGACGACGCAGGAGGAACGAACGGCGTCGAAGTCGGTGCAACCTATTCCATACGAAGGCTGGACGGCAGCTGCCGTAAGACTGTCCATCTCTCTTCGCCTGATTAGCTCCGATTTCTCGTATTATTAATTAAATATCTTTCAAATAATTTCCTTTTTGTGCCGCGTTCTTCTGCATATAATCGGTTTTATATCAGGAAACATTCAACGGTGCAGAAAATGCTGGCTATAATTGATAAGCAATTTTATAATTTATATATCGCCAAAGTATAAAGTACTTTGAAAATGGCTGTTCAGTCTGATATAGACTACTGCAGTATTTGTTATAAAGCATTCTGTTATATTGACTGCCTTGGTTGTTGCCTATCTATGGACTCCCGTTGCCTCTGCTCGTTTATTATTATTATTATTATTATTATTATTATTAAAGTTAAGATTATTGTGGTAACTAATCCGGAAGGACTGCGTGAACACATTACAGTGTCGAAACAGAATCATAACTAGTTTGAAATAGCCAGGTCTTTAAGCGCTTCTTCATATCTAGTGATGGTGAGAGTTGAATGGCCAATGGTAGACCATTCCAGACCCGTGCTGCCACCATGGGAAATGAACGATCACCCACGATGGAAATACGCATTCGTTTGTGCCTTTTAGATTAATCTGAAGCCGTTGCTGCCCTGAGTTCAGTGCCTAACTATTCGATCATTCTTCACTCTTATTTCATGTTAGAAATTTTTATGCAGACCAAATGCTTGTGTTTCTTTATTTAGATCCTGCGGAAGTGATTGAAACGCGAAATCTTGACTCTAGTGGCTCTCAGTTCGAATATTATGTTCACTACTCTGGATGTTAGTTAAACTGCTTTAGTTTTAACTAGAAATAGCAAACAACCGGTAGATGGTTATAGAATTTCGTAGAATTTTAGAATATGAAAAGTATAGACTGTTCTTTTGAGTTGAAAGTGATGTAGATAGGAAATGTGACAGTGCAAGAATTGGAATTGTTTGTTTCATGATAATTTAGAGTTTTTAATTCTTCACTAAGCATCACATCCATTGCAGGTAACAGACGTCTGGACGAGTGGGTCACGGTCGACCGATTTGAATCGCTTAAGAAAATAATCGACAGCAGTCGCAATGACACTCACCGATCAAGTCTAGAAACGGTTGACGGACCGGACAGAAAAATAACGAGAAATCAAAAGAGAAAGCACGATGAAATTAACCATGTACAGCGGGTAGAGCATGACACACTCGTTCATATCGAGCCCCTGTGGCTGCACCAGCCTTATTTAGTTTTGCTTTGTAAAAATTTGGTTACTTTGCATACTTACTATGAATAGTCTTGGCTGTGGTTTAAGTCTGAGAAACATGTCTGAGAAACATCCCAATCAATCAATCAATAATTCAATCAAAAAACATCTAGGGTGCCACTATCATAATGCCTAGGGCATCAGCTAATGGTGGAGGAGCAATCTAAGGAGAGGTTGTACCATTGGCTGCATTGTGCTTTTAAACATTAAAATGTTGAAGAACTAATTGCGGATTAATTTTTCGGTGATAAAAGATTCTGAATTGATTGCCTGTTTTAGAGTTACGCCGAAATGGATCCCACAACAGCCGCTCTGGAGCGAGAACATGAAGCGGTCAGATTTTTATATTTAATTTTATCAATTAGAAGTGTTCTGCTTGTTTGATTAAATTCCAGTTTTAACTGAGACAGTATCTTAAGTGTTCATTGGTGTTATATTGCTTTCTGTGATTTGTGACCAACATGAGCTGCGTCATTTGAAGGGTCAGGGTCAGATGGGTTCATGGCGGACTGACTTCATTGGCTGACTGATCGATTTTAAATCTTGGCTTAACTTTTTTCTCTGATTGTATCAAGACATTGATTGTTTCAGTAATAATATGCACAGATTTATTTCTAAGATGAATATATTTGCTATGGAAATTGCAGACATGTTGAAATTTTAATATTGATATTTGTGGATCTTTAGATAACAAAAGTAAAATACATTGACAAAGTTCAGATCGGGAAGTATGAGATTGATACTTGGTATTTCTCGCCGTACCCAGAAGAATACGGAAAGCAGTCGAAGCTGTACATCTGTGAATTCTGTCTTAAATACATGAAGCTCGACAAATCTTATCGCTATCACTTGGTAAGGGGTTCTGTTCTGTTGCTTGTACACTGTTTTGAATGCAATTATTATTAACCAATCGCCCTCAGGTCAGGTCAGGTCTTCGTCCTCCAGCTGTGTCCAGCTATTGACTTCTCCATGACATCTCTCCAAAGTTCTCTGTCCTTTGCTATTTCTTCCAAAAACCTATTGCCCTGGAAGACGAATATTTCAGTTTAAATGCTTTGACCGATCCATGTAAGACAAACAGATTGGTTTTGGTACTGAAATCAACGCAGTATTAATATAAAAATCAAGTATGGTATAATCTGTACTAAAAATAACAGCAGAAAGAAGTGGTTTTGTTTGAAGCACTTCTCTTAGCCATTTACATTTCATGTTGGTGTCGTTTGGTGTACAACTGTACATACATAAAGACAGGCACTTGACATACATCAGTTTGGGACAGGCAGATGCTATTCAAGTGGTGATTCTGACTCCAGTTGTTCCATTAGAGGCAGATGGGTAGCTGGTGAGCAGGAGCGTAGGGCAACTGGTGGGGGGGAGGGTGAAGGGGTTGACTATTAAAGTGGCATATGTTGAGTGATTCTGTTTATATTTCATCAGCCTATGTTTTTGCTTGTATGCATCAGAATCATGTTATAAATAGCAGGAAGCAGTCACGTACTGTGGCTGCAAAATGGGAACCTGGAAATTGAAGAGGAGTTAAATATACTGACAGTGACGACAAGACGTTACAAATGCTGCAAGATGATGGAGACGAGTTTGACGTTAGGAGAAACTTGATTTTAATTGAACTTATTGATTTAAGAGGATTTCCTGTCGCATGTCCTACTGGTTTCTATGTTGATTTTATTTTGCCGTGTGAGTTTTGGGTTTTTCAGCGGTCTTTGGTTTCTTTCAGACTGAGTGTGTGATGAGATTTCCACCGGGAAAAGAGATCTATCGGAAACTGTCTCTTTCCGTTTTTGAAGTCGATGGAAAAGACACAAGGGATTATTCTTCCAAGGTAAGTGCCTTTGTTTATATTCTTAGCATTATTACTTTATGCTATGTTTCTTGTCTTTGGTCGTTAGTTTTAGAAGCAATTGTGATTTATTTTGTTCTCCATCAATATGTTGTCAACATTTGGATCACAATTTTGTTGAATAGAAAAGCTTTATTGTTTATTGTTTATTAACTTTATGTTGTTATTTTAAAATGCTTTTGTTTTTATAAAATATATTATATTTGAAATATTTCCTTTTAATCATAAAACTGTGTACCAGCATCCATTGTTTTGTCTTTGTTTCATGTAAGTTCTCTTTGTCTTTCCCTGTGCAGTCGTTTGACGTTAACAAAGTTCAGAAATTCGTAAATTTCGTTAACAAATTCAGTTACTGCTTAAGGACAGAGGTTGTGAAAGACATCATGAATTCAATTGCTGTTTTGTTATAACTCAGTAAATACATGTATGTTCTTGTTTTTGTTCTGTGCATTATTAGCTTTACTGTCAGAATCTCTGTTTGCTCGCAAAGCTCTTCCTCGATCACAAAACTCTTTACTTTGACGTGGAACCGTTTCTCTTCTACGTTCTGACCGAAGTGGATCGACACGGTGCACACCTTGTCGGATATTTCTCAAAGGTAAGCGCCGTCTTTCTTCTTTCGTCTCTGTTTCTTTAGAGAGATTATTGAAACCAAAATGAGGACGCGATGAATAATTATGAAATGCTTTTTCAGATCGCTTTTCTGTTTGCTTTGATGAACGTGGCCGTATTTTCTGTTAATATGTTAAAGTGCATTGGTATTCGATTTCTGTTTGCCTTGTTATTGTTTGTTCGTGACTTTGTTATATTTGAGAGCACATTCAAAGCATTTTGAAATTAAACAGAATTGAATGATGGTAACTGCTTGATATTGTTTTGTGTATGCCTTATCATGTGACCTAGCAATTGAATAATGCATTCTTATTGTTTAATTAATTAAAAGTCTCTGGTTTTGTTTGCTGTAAATTTAAGGAAAAAGAGTCTCCCGATGGAAACAATCTTGCATGTATCATGACCCTTCCTCCATTCCAACGCAAGGGATACGGAAAGTTTCTCATTGCCTTCAGTGAGTCTCTAGTGTCTTTGATATTGTGTGTCTATTTCTGTTTGAAAATCCTACATTGATTTGTTATATTCAAAGGCAAATGAATTTGACATTATGAAAATCAGGGCTGTTAATTAATTACTGTGTTATTTCTTTTGGAACTGTTTAGGTTATGAGTTGTCTAAGAAGGAACAGGTGATTGGGTCTCCAGAGAAGCCGTTGTCTGACCTCGGCAAACTCAGCTACCGGAGCTACTGGTCGTGGGTTCTACTGGAGATTCTCAAGAACCACAGAGGAACCGTTTCCATCAAAGAACTAAGGCACTGCTCCACAATCACAGCAATGCTACTTATTGCTTTTAGTTCACTTACATTGATACATGCTCATGCTTATATTCAACCATCATGTGCTTCGTTTAAAAGAATTCTTGTCAACATGTGACATGCTTTAAAAATGTATTCTGCTTTCATTAGTGCATTAATATTGTTGCCTCTCTATGGTCTCCAGGAACGGATACAGATACAAGTACGGGTACAGGTCCTTGTACCCATAACGCTGGTTCAGGTAGGGTAAGGAAGTTTTTCCACGGGTACGGGTAGGGTAGGCATTTTGCTGTACCCATACATCTCTAGTTGACAGTCATTTTCCTCCATTTCTCTCTCTATCTTCTGCCGCTCTTTTTATGACTCCATAGTTCTTTGTGTTTGTCCAGTCAAAGCTGTCCATCCAGCTTCTTCTCAGTTGTCCCTTCCCCTTGTTCCTTCTATCCTGCCTTCCATTATTATATATATCAGTGGTAGGTCTCTGGCTGAACCTCTCATGACATGACCAGCATGGGATATTTCTCTTCCTATTATTATAGAGGTATATACAAATGCTATATCCAACTACCAACCACAGTAGCAGTTATTGCTATGTGGTTGGTGATTGACAGCTGACTAAGACTTTTCAGCTAGTTACATGTAATAACAACTTCGTTTTAAATGTCCAAGATGGCCGTATGACTATGAGTGTTGCTTTGACTTTGTTGCTTTGTGTTTGCTCTTTTCTTGGCCAGTGTGATGACGAGCATTGCCGAAGCGGACATTGTCGGGACTCTGCAGATGATGAATCTGACGAAATACTGGAAAGGCCAGTACGTCATCTGCGTTACGCCAAAGATCGTAGAAGAGCTCGCCAAGAACAGTCTTTACAAAAAACCGGCGATAACGGTAGACGCCGACTGCCTCAAGTGGGAACCACCTGTTAGGAAAGCCCCTAAAGTGGCAAAGAAATGAGATTCTACGGGACGGACTGGACAGTTGCCGACAGGACAGAGGAGCCCTGCTCGAATTCTATGTAAATGGATGGAAAGTGTTTCATTATGTGTATTACTGAACCAATGTAAGCGACAGTTTCGATGAATGCTGTTGCAAAAGTTGCATACGTGTTACAGTATGGATGTGAAATGATATGTCTCTTTCTGTTTCTTTTCTTGAAGTGTTTTCATCTGCTAGTGTTTTGTGTCTGATGGATGACCCCAAATGATGATTGGTCGTTGTTTTTGGGCAGTTTCCTGTTGCCTTATTCCTGTCTAAATTAACGTATTTTGTGTTTCTGTTTGGATCTGTTTTTGCTCAGTGGATTGATATTACCATAAATACATAAATATATTTCAATGGATTTGAACTGGAATCAAGTAGTGATCAATTGTATTGCCCTGTGTGTATATAAGGCTGTATTATTCGTATTTTGGTTCTGATAGAAATGACAAAAGATACTCAACACTTTAATGTCTCATTCCGTACTGAACTTTACTTATGAGCTGCTTTCTTCTGATGGACATTTCCTCGCCTCCTTCCCTCCCTTCAACATTAAATGCTAACATCTTCGTAACACCCATGTCCTATTGTTTCTCGCTCTATGACCACTGCCGATCATTTGATCTGTTGTGGGTGCATTCGGCTTTCCATCAGGAGGCGAGGTGCGTTGAAAGTCAGTGCTGCCACCTGGCGAATGAAATCGAGAGAGAAAATAGAAAAGAAATGGGTTAGAACTGTTATTCTTTACGAGGGAAAACTACACGCCTATCGACTTTCTAAAGTCCTTACACTGTCTGCTATAAACGGCATGCTTTGGTGCGTCCATTGCATGCCATGTCTACTAAATTATAGCTGCAAATTCTAACAAGGAAAACTTTTCTTCTTGTCAATTGTCAGCCTTTGGATGACGCACATAGGCCGAGATGGCTCCACAGAGGAGAACCGTGACCTCGTATTCAATCACTGCCACCCCCATATTTTTGTGCACTCATTCTAAGCAACTAGACCAGGTTTAAGAAAAATACTTGCCCCCCCCCTATGCTTAGATGTTGCCACTCCAAAGGACCCCATTTGCCAAATTCTTGAGCCGCCTCTGCATACCATTTTCTCCCTTTCACTTTTGAATTCCTTTGCAATTATGCGCTGGCGCTAAATAATTTCGCAATTGATTGTTCGTCTTTCGACGTCACAAACGCAGACGACAATAGCGTCGTCATGGAGACGACGAGACTTGTCGCGATCACGTGACCGATCCTACGTCTAGAACATCAACAACATCCGGCGGCGACCAGAATGGGGATGAGGCAGAAGAGCAGCTGCTGTCCCCGCCCCCTCCGTCCGCATCCACACCCGCCCAGGGGATAAGAGCTCGAGAGCAACAGTCACCGACAACACCAGGGCCGCCAAGACGGTCTTCCCGGCGGAGGAGCTGAAGGCAGCCTCCCCCGGCGGCGGCGGCGGCGGTGGGCGAATTCATGGCTCCGACGGCGGCCGGTCACCAGCTGAGCGACGAAGATGAGCTGAAGAAGAGGGGCTACGTCCTGGGATCGGTGCTCGGCGAGGGGTCGTACGCCAAGGTCAAGTGGGCGATGTCCGAAGCGATCGGCAGGAAGGTGGCCCTGAAGATCATCAGCAAAAGAAAGGCTCCAATCGATTTCCAACAGAAGTTTCTGCCGAGGGAACTGGATGTTATGAAGGTCCTCGATCATCCAAACATCATCAGACTACACGAAGTCCTACAATTCAACGACAAGGTTGACAGACTCACCTGAACAACTATAGACCTGTGTACTTAATTCTCACTCGATGAGGCATTTCGATTGCAGAATAGGCGTAAACTTCTATTAGGCATCTGGGCTCGAGGCTCCCCGCTTTTTGAGAGGCTGGGGAAGGGGAAAGGTACAGAAGTTGGGCCCCCACTTTTCATCCGAGTCTACTCTAATAGATTCCAGTGAGAATTAGTCTGATTTGGTGAGAAGAAGAAGAGCCGTGAAAATGCATCGCTTGAAGCGCAAGCGCCAAGCGAGCGAATGCCACAGGCCAACTGAAGTCCTGGCGTAGGACATGCATTCTGCCTTCGGTCACCTAAAGTACTGCCTCGGTTCATAGCTGTACTAGATCATATCAAGTATACTCAAGTACTGCCCTACACTGTAGGTGCGAGGGACTTCTGTTGCGCTTTGTCATCTATTGTGACCAGTGGTCGCATTCTTCTGCGTAGAAATATGTTCCAATTGAGTTCAGAAATCCTTCACAAATTGGTTTCATCAGAGCTGCTTCAACTGTCACTCAGTCGCCATTTAGTAGAAATTATGAAATAGTCGTCGTCGTCGTCGTTATCATTCATTAAAATGGGAAAGATGAGCGCATAAAATGCAATTACGCTTTCTCAGTTTCAAGAAGACGTAACAGGAGATGTCAATCAACTCTTTCGATTCACGATTGTTTTTTAATTCTTCATAAAATTAGTAAAACAGTCCTGAGAAATGTCCCCTCCTCTGTAGTATTTACTATAGAATTCACGCGTCACTCGCTTATAGGTCTCATTGTCACGTACAGATAAGAATAATAATAATAATAATAATAATAATAATAATAATAATAATAATAGCAATAATAATAATAATATGTCATCTAATGCTTATGTCATTGAACTGGTTATGATATTTGAGATTGTTTTGGTGATGGAGTTGGCGGGTCACGGTGACCTCCTCGAGTACGTGAAGCTGCGGGGGGCGATCCCGGAGGAGAAGGCGAAGGTGATGTTCGCCCAATTGGTCAGCGCCGTCGACTACATGCACAACATCAACATCGTTCATCGGTCAGTCATCGGGTCATCGGGGGGTCAACGCAGAGATGTCCATTGGTTGGGTTGGGTTGGATTGGGTTGGGTCAGGCTTTTTCATATTAATTGCGGGTTGGGTTGGGTCAGAAAACTTAAGAAGCTGTAATGTATTACAATGGGTTGGGTTGGGTCAAGTAAACCTATTATCGGCATGGGTTGGGTTGCAGATTTGATGGGTTGGTTGGATTGGGTTCTAAAAAATGGATCCATGGACATTTCTGGGTCAACGACCTATGGTCACTCTAATCGTACGGTCACTCAATGACGTCACTCCATCGATAGCGACTCAGACATAAAATAAATATTATTAATAAATAAATAATAGCTATAATAACATTAACTGGATACTTAGTGGTTTAGAGGGGTTTTCCTGTGTTGAAAACCACTGTTATTATTACAGTAGAACTTCGTTATAACGGACTCGGTTATAGCGTAGCTTATACTCGGCAATAAAGTACCGCAATGTACAGTCCTGTGTGATTGTGATGCGCTACCGTATTGGATGGTATTGGATATAACATACCTCGAATATATCGTACTAAACTTTACAGACTCGCTAAGTGCGTTATAACGAAGTTCTACTGTATTAAATGGAATGGCGTTGAATCTGATTAAAACGAAAAGAACTGAAATAAATGCGAAATCATTCCCTGATGACCGGTTCATCAGTTTCAAATTCACTTCTCCTGAACCTTCGTTAAGCACGCATTCTGCTCTCTCTCTCTCTCTCTCTCTCTCTCTCTCTCTCTCTCTCTCTCTCTCTCTCTCTCTCCCGTTTAAGCATGTTTGTGTGGTTTTTCTCTGGAAAATCCTTTGGTTCTCACACAGGGCAGTCCCTACTGAACCACTTTAAACCTTGTTATATTATATTATATTATTATAAATGCGAATTCTTTGTGTGTGGCGTAATAGAGACTTGAAATGTGAGAACATTCTCTTGGATTCCGAAAACAACATCAAGCTTTCTGACTTCGGGTTTTCGAGGACGCAGCTTCCCGATCAACTGAGTCGGACCTACTGCGGCAGTGCCGCCTACGCCGCCCCCGAGGTCCTCCAGGGCATCCCCTACCACGGCACC
This sequence comes from Metaphire vulgaris, assembly GCA_018105865.1. Taxonomy (NCBI): domain Eukaryota; kingdom Metazoa; phylum Annelida; class Clitellata; order Crassiclitellata; family Megascolecidae; genus Metaphire; species Metaphire vulgaris. The sequence goes on along the minus strand of CM030867.1, from coordinate 483,492 downwards.
GCCTACGACATATGGAGCCTCGGAGTCATACTGTACATCATGGTAGCAAACTCCATATATACAGTAGAACTTCGTTATAACCTGTACCTGTATACTTAGTGGTCTGTGAAATTTTGCACTTTATATCCAAGGTACGTTATATCCAATACCATCCAAATACGGTAGCGCTTCAACGGGACCGCGGTACATTGCGGTACTTTATAACCGAGTATACGAATCCGTTATAACGAAGTTCTACTATGCGTATGTACATACATATACTGTACAATGTGTACATATACATATACACAGGGTGCGATTTGTGACCTGGAGCAGTGGGGGGATATGTCGAGCTTGGGGGATGTAGTTGCTGGGAATCGTAGCAGTGGGGGGATGTAGTGGTGGGGGATGTAGCAGTAGGGGGATGCAGTTGGGCAGTGGGGGGAAGATTCCCCCTCCCCCCAAATCGCACCCTGCATTTACATGTTCATATAAATAATTATGATGATAAGAAGAACAAGAACAAGAAATAATAGTAATAATAATAATAATAATAATACATTTTTGTAGCACCATTTCTAGTTGGCCTACCCTTAGGCATCAATCGATGGTATTCCAAATCCTATAGCCGTAAAAGACCAACTGTCAATCCAGATAGAACTCAGATGCATAGACATGCACAGTTCCTTCTCATACAGTAGCTACCTATGACCAATCACAGAGCAACAATTTCGAGTAGCATCTAAACGGCGTTTAAAAGTGTTCGGGGGGATGTTGCCCCTGGCTACAATGCTAATAGCAGTTGGCAGAAATGTTTCTGCTATAGACTCTCGAATAGCGGTGCAGAAGTGTCGATGACTTGCTTACTTGCTTAACTTTGTATCTCTTCCACCTCTGTACTCAAACTCAAGCTCACCTATTTGCCTATTCAGATATGATCACTTAGACTCAGTGACGTGTCTGTCTACCTGTCTACCTGTGAGATCGGTGCCTTATCGTTGTTCTGCGCCATTCACAGGTGTGCGGATCGATGCCGTACGATGACTCGGACGTCAAGAAGATGATCAAATATCAGACGGAGAGACAGGTCGGCTTCTCCAAATCGAAGAAGATCTCGGATGACGTCAAACAACTCATACATGGCATCCTGGAGGCGAAGGTCGACCGACGCTATCGGATGCGGGACATCAAGGACTCCGCCTGGCTCCAGACCGCCTATCGACGGGTCCGCAACCACATCTCGCACATCCGCAACGCCGCCAGCCGCTACTACTCCGTCACCGTCCCGGACACCGAGGTCGTTCGCCCGGCGGCAACGGTCGTCCACGGCCACGAGGTGGCGGCCGGAAGCGGAATCGATCGGCCAAGGTCACGGGCCAGCTCCCGTCAGAGAGGAGATTGAGGAGGGATGGGAGGGCGAGGGGAGTTAGCATAACGGCACTGGACTGTGTATAGACTATCCGGAGCGAATCAAAGACCATTGGAAAGGTTAGGGGAAATGGGAAATGAAATTGGGGAAGCGGGGGAGAATAGAATTCGGACAAAAACAGGCAGCGAAAGGTAAGACGGACATCGAATCACAGATCATCGTCTTTAGAATTCTGTCCTTTTCAAGAGAATTTCAAAAGCAGACCTAACTGAAAAAAGGAACTCTTCTGCCGAGACAACCTCGCAAATTCCTTCAGATTTAGTATTTGTTGAATTTACGAAGTAGTGTTTTAACCTGGACGCGCATCATTACGATGCAGGTAACAGGTGATGCTGTTTACCTGGAGACATAAGTTGACCAGAATGGTCATTGATGTTTTTGATTTCAGTATGACTTTAGGAAATCAAAATATTTTGTAACGAAAGTATAATTTGTCGAACATCATGTGTAAAATAGAAAAAAATTATGAAAACGCACTTAAGTTAGATTATAAATTAGTGAATATGCAAATTTTAAACAGTGTTGGTTTTTGTGTCTTTAATTAATAAGCACTTTAGTTCAGTGGCTAAAGTCCATAAAAGCCAAGAATCGTTCACTTCTGGATAAAAGCATGCCACTTGGCACAGTTATAGGGTACATGGCCCTGAACAATTTCCCCAAAGGATGCACAAATTTTTGTTATCTCTTACCATGCAATTTGGCACCATAAATTTTCTTGATAATTTGTAAAAAAAATTCCGCTTGAGCTGCAGTACGTAGACAAATGACAATCGATACAGTGCCAAATAAACAATACTAAGCAATAATTGTGCTTATAGAGTGTACAGATATGAATATTATCATTTCATTTAGCTTTTCCTCCGAAACTAAAATACGAAAAGGGTTATTCCGCATCAAATCAACACGCTTTTGAATAAAATCGGACGCCACCATCTCAGAGTGTGATGAAAACTGGCATAATTGTTCATCCCCAGACTAATGTTGCCAATACCATTCTCTGTAGATTAAAAATGTCCTTTAAAATGTTCAATTTACGCAATAGAAATTACCACAGGCAAAATTCTGAATGCCAATCTCATTTGATATACTGTACAAGAGATAGTGGCCTAATTTTTGAAAATACTTGATTAGCAGGTGCTCTTCGCTTCTCTGTCAAAAGTGCTAGCCATTCTGGCGTCTTCCAATACCATTCTCTGTACTTTAAAAATGTCCTGAAAAATGTCCAATTTACGCATTAGAGAAAACCACAGGCAAAATTCTGAATGCCAAGCACTTTTGATATAAAACTACAGAGAATGGTATTGGCAGACGTGTGAATGGCTAGCACTTTTGATTTCCCTACCCTATCGCAAGGAGTACCCCTACCCCTAGCCCTATGGGTACCACTACCCTTAGGGGTCCCCATACCCCTAGCCATACCTCTAGGGGTACCCATTCTCTTACCCCTAGGGGTACCCCCACCCCTGAGTTTATTCGAATGCCTCTGGACAGAATGTTACTAAATTATAAGAAGTGTCAATGTTCAAAATTTCATGCTTTTATCCACAAAATGAACAATCATACGGCTTATCAGCTGTACTACTTCGTCAATGTGTTTACATGTTGAAATCTCTCCAAATATTAATCAACGTCTTATTATGAGGCATGAAAATGTCTCACTTGAAACTCACTTGAATTCAGTGGCGGTTCCATGTGGGGGGATGAGAGGGGGTGCATCCCCCATCGGGCTTGTTTTTTGCTTGTCAACCTGGAACCGCCACAGCTTGAATGGTCTCCGTTGCCCTTCCGCCTGTCGTGACTATTGGTAATATGTAAGTATACAGTGTGTTCTTGCTATGCCATTTACTAATCGGCTGCAACGTGCAGTGGCGTAACCAGGGCTTCCTAATAGAACTCACATTTATATTTTCGAGTAAACAAAGTCCACGTCGAGCAGGAAAATGTCGTCAAGGGAATTCTTAACATATTCAGATTCTGTTCGATCATCCTACTCCTCCGCCCCCCCCCCCCCACCCCCATTTTCTCAACTCTTTTCCCCAAAACCCACGGACGGCTCCAAGCAGAAGAGATGCGGTCCCTCGTTCCCCCCTCCTCGTGGCTACGCCAATGGTCGTCTCCGACTGACTGACTTACTTGCTTACCTGCAAATTTTCCCGCATTCCAAATATCAGAACACGAACTAACGTAAGGTGGTTCCAAACTCTATTTTCATAATTGGCGCTCAAGAGAAGCAGTGTTTATTATAGGCCCTTTTGGGGGGATTTTCCCCGAAGTTTGAAAATTCTCCCCTCCCCCAAATTTCTATATGTTGCATTGGGGTGGAAATTTCCTCCCAAAAGTGTGACGAGAGGGGTTTTTTTATTTGGAGAGGGAAAAAAGAGAAGGGTATGACCATATAGAAGTGAGAAGGAAGGATGTGATGACCGTTTTTTGCTCGTCAAGGTTTTTAGGAGACAAACCTTCTCCCCCAAACATTTCAAACTCCCCCCAATGTCAAGGTGGCTAGAATAAACACTGACGAGAAGGAATAAAAATAAACGCATCACCTGAGAAATCATTAACCAGGCCAAATAACAGCAGTCAACACCCCTCTTCCTCCTCCTCCTCCTCCTCCGAGTCCTTCCAATCACCAGCACTTAAACTGACTCACGCATGAGTGATCAGTGCAGATCCAGAAATAGCCTAAACCGCGTCCCAAGTGGAAAACAAGTCGATGGAATCTCATTAACGATTTTCCTCCTCTTCCTGGAGACGCACAGCACAGAAGAGGGCCTAGGCCTATCGATCGCCCGTCTATGGGCCTCTGGGCCTCTATAGGTCTCTAAGGCCTACGGGACACAGCGGCAGGTGACAGCACCAGAGGGCGGGTCCTCCGATGAAGAGGGTAAATAAATAGGTCCGGATCCCCGGAATTCCTGGGGCGTTCGATGTCGTTCGTTTTTATTAACGGAAGAATTAAGCGACATGAGTGCCACAGGAAGACAGGAGAAGGAGATGAAGGCAAAGTACGAGGGACTGAAGAGAAGTGAGACTGCCGCTCCACTCGAGAGACTAAGAGCTCACGTCATGTCAAAGGGCGTCTGCATTCTCAAGACCCTAAACGCGTAAGTGTCAAATAAAAATATAATCATCATCCAATATAATCTAATTTGGATCCGAGACAATCAAGGACCGACCATCGACTTATGCCAAGTGCATTGTTAGAATAGCTCTGTAGAAGTTCAATAATGATGATGACGATGATGATGATGATGATAATGATGATGAGAATGATGAGAATGATGATGATGATGATGATGACTTTAATGCTTTTCTGCCTTTTCATAGTCTTTCTATTTGTCGGGTGATTTTTTTGAGGCTTTAAGAAACGTCACTGGTTGAGACGCTCTCTCAGTTGGGAGCGTTTTTCTCGTGTTGTGTTTTAGTAATTTGAATAAATTGTATGTTTTGGTATTCTTTAGTAAGTAAGCTTCGGTGAGATGTTGACAGTTGTTATTGTACATTATACAATAAGAAAGCTATAGAGCTTCAAAATAGACCGGTTATTATTGGCCTTCCCTGTGTATTTATAAATATATGTATAGTTCTAGATTTCCTAGGCAAGGGCGTAGCGACGGGGTATTATATATCGGTATATATACCCCCCAAAATCAGACTACCTTAAAATGTTAATGCTTTTTTCAGATTTTCGAAGCTTTTTAAAATTTATACCACCCCCAAATTACGTTATACCCCTAAATCAAATTCTTGGCTACGCCCCTGTTCCTAGGCTAGTGACTACGCTAGTCCTATTCAGCATTCATGATACGATTATTAAAGCGCGTATTTCTTCTGTATTCAGAGCTTTTAAGCGAATGGATCGGAATGAGGACGGTAGGATCGACTTCAGGGAATTCCAAATGGCGCTTCATAACGAAGGAATCATCGCCGACGAAGCAACGGAGAGGAAATGCTTCGCTCAGATGGACGCTTCACTCTCCGGAGACATCGACTACGAAGAATTCATAGCGGCTCTCAAGGTCCACTCAAACATATATATATATATATATATATATACAATAGATAGACCTAACGGATGTAGGCCCGGGCCTAATAGACAGGTCTAATAGATAGGCCTAATAGATAGGCCCAATAGGCCTAAACGGCGTACATGGCAACTGGACTATACGAGAATTTAACATTCATCTTATTTAGTTTTAGAATATGCAGTTAGTAACTGAAGTGAAATATTTCGGGAACGATAAAATAACGTCCATTAGTTGACAGACAAGAGGCGTATCCAGTATTTTTCAACGTTTTTGCACAACTATCGGTCCCACTTGAATAGGGGCGCCCCCCGTGCCGTTTTCCCATGGCTGCGCCAATGTAAGTTGATAGAGATTTCCAGCCACTGTCAATACGTTGATTGTATCTATAGCGTATCTTTATTGATCATTATGAGCATTGAGAGCAAGTGTCATTTATCTTGTCTTATTTATTGCACACCTTGGAGATAAGCATAGACTTTTCATAATAATAACCTAGAACTTTAGAGATAAGCATATACTTTTCATACTAAGAACCTAGAACTTTGGAGATAAGCATAGACTTTTCATAATAAGAACCTAGCAGGGTAGATGGGTCTCAGCTGTGCTCTCGAGAACAGAGCAGAGCAGAGCGGGGGTCTAAGCCGTGTTCGTTTCTTTCAGCCTCCGATGTCTTCGCATCGTAAAGGTCTGGTGCTGCAGGTGTTCCACAAGGTGGACAGAGACAGGTGCGGCGTCATCACCGTTGACGACCTGAGGGCGTCATTGAATCCCAAGACACACGTCAAGTACGTCAGCGGAGAGTGGAGCGACGAACAGGTGCTTCAGGACTTCCTCCGGTCATTCGCTGGACCTGGAAAAAGATTCGAAGGACAGGTACTGGGCGGCTGAGTCTGACCCCACTCCGACCCCAAATCTCTGAAAATTCCATGATTTTCCCTTGTTGACCCTTATGTTACACATTGAATCTAATTCTGAGAGTCTGTGTGTGTGTGTGTGTGTGAGAGAGAGAGAGAGAGAGAGAGAGAGAGAGAGAGAGAGAGAGAGAGAGAGAGAGAGAGAGAGAGGAGCCATCTTTGTATGATAGCAAAGTACTATGGATACATGTATGCATAACTGATATTTGTATCCTGAACATTTTAAACTTTTCACTATATAGGGATCACAAATTGGAAGTGAGAGGGAGAGGGAGAGAAAGAGTTAGTATATTTGAATTACATCAAAGAGTATGTCTTAAGTATGTCTCTGATCATCATCATCATCCGTGTGACTTCTGAGTGTTGATAGTTGAGATAGGCCCCTATAGTGTCTTGTATCTTTAGATGAGATATAGTGTCTTGTATCTTTAGATGAGATATAATATCTTGTATCTGTAGATAGTATCTTGTATCTTTAGATGAGATATAGTATCTTGTATCTTTAGATGAGATATAGTATCTTGTATCTTTAGATGAGATATAGTATCTTGTATCTTTAGATGAGATATAGTATCTTGTATCTATAGATAATGTTGGAGGATTTTGAGAACTACTACGCTGGCGTCAGTGCATCGATCGAACTCGACGGATATTTCGACCTGATAATGCGCCAAGCGTGGAATATATAAACAACGTTAGGCCTACTCCAGTGGCGTCGCCAGGAATTTTTGGTTGGGGGGGGGGCAAAAGGGGCTAGCGTGTCAGATTCCTTACCCACCCCTCACCCTCCCCTCCACAGAAAACTTTCTCACCGGATTTGCGCGAATCTGGTAGGTGGTCTTGGGCAGGTTAGGGGGGAGGGCAGTTGACCCCATTTGCCCCCCCCCGTGGCGACGCTAATGGCCTACTCCAAATGCCTTTGCTGTTAATGCTACGATTACACGGGGCTTGCTTTGAACGCATTTCCGTTTTAATTCAGCGATTTTATACTATTTAATGCAACGCTAAATTAATTATATGGCCTATGGTTAATAATATTATCAAAGTCAACCTACTTCTAAACCAGTCCTTCAGAAGTAGGCCTAATGGTCTCAGATGTGTATGCAGTCGACAAATTTCCCAAATGAACCAGTGGCAAGTTAATTCTTCAAACATCTTAAACAAATTTTGACTGAAACAGTGGTTCTCACACAGGGCAGTCCCTACCGAACCACTGTAAACCTTGTCATATTATATATATTATATTAAATTTGCACAAAAAAGTAATTAAAATTTGTTAACATGCATTTCGAATTTATTGCGTCTAATACATGATCCACATAAGGCGCCAAGGGCCATTGTAGAGTGGCAGAATTAACATAAGAATGGAATCAATCGACATTTAGTTCAGTTGTGTAGGATGAGAAGACATTTCTCACAATTAATTAGAAATATCCTGATAAGTGGCTTTGAGTTATTTCTGGAATGATGACGTCATTCGGATTCTTTCTGGGAATTCCAAACAGCAGTTTCGTTCTTCAGAGTCAGTTCCATCGGCCATCGGCCAATGGGGTCGATTACTTTGATTAAATTATGAAATCTGTCTCACAGAGGCGTCACTAGAGTTGGCTTCATCAAATGCGGTAAAGTCATAATGTCACCCCTCCCTTCAACAAAAATTGCATAACGCGCCTTCTTGAGTCCTCCTGTACCAGCTCCTCTCATACGTACAGATGGAATAGCTGTGGTGTCACCCCTCGTGTGTTGTTGTATCTGGTGTCACCCAGTGTGGCCTGCATCCTCCTAGCGACGCCTCTGCTGTTTCTTTGCCTCACTGCTCTTTGGATGTTGACTATTGCCTGGCTGATAATATACCTTCCCCATAGCTATTTTAAGAAAGGCTGAGCGCCTAAGAATAAGCAGCTACTGTTGTGCTGCTCCTAGGCGCTATAGAAATCCACGAGATTTTACTTACTTACTTACTTACTTTCGATTGCAGAGTTAATGAATGACAACGAATGACATGAAAGGTGATTTGTGCTTCTGATAAATGCTTACTAAGATTTATTAACGTCTATTTGAGGCTGTTTAAATTATCTGGGATCTGGGTCTTGACTAGACCCATCGAGGAGTCGTAACTTTGATCGTCCGACCAAGCAATCAACATTCTTTCTTAATAGTTTTATTATTATTATTATTATTATTATTATTATTATTATTATTATTATTATTAACTAAAATTCGGTGCAAGTCTTCTAGGCAGCAACAGCAGAATTTGAACTAGAGAATCAAAACTAAGCAACTAATAAAACAGAAATTACAGAGCAAAATGAAGAAAAAGTCTGAGCGAATTAGCAATTAGTAAGTAAGTAAGGAGCTACTCTGTCTTTCCAAGTAAATGTTCTCAGCAGCATCTAGCAGAGTTTGGTGTTTTCTACGATTACTGCTTTTTCAAGAATGCACTGAATAGAGCGTCGGTCAAGAGCCTGGCGATAGCGTAGGGTGATATAAGTCAACAGCAATAGCAGCAACGTCAGAAGCAACGTCAGCAGTAGCAGCAAAAGCATCATTGACCTGTCTGGAGAACGCTTTCCCAGTTTTGCACCAAGTCGCAAAATGTTCGCAGTTTTTCCTAATAAGGTGGTACTCCTCTTCTCCAATTCGACGTCTGGCTCTTTCGATAACTTCGTCCGGTTCAATGCAGTCCTTTGGATCACTGTAGACAACGCGAAAAAGACGAGCCTTCCCAAAGTCTTCGACTACCTCTTCCCTCTCCACCACGACGCCCTTTGCATCTGAGCTGCTCCAGAGGATGCTCACGAGGCCGCTCCAGAGATTGTTGTCGAAGTTGCCGCCATATTCGATGACACGTAACCTTTTCTTGCTTGCCTCAACTGAGATCAGAATTGCGTGGTGTTCGTAGAGCGATCTGTTCCAACAAATGTGATCTCCGCGTTTTAACTGACTCCACTCGCTGACTGGCTCTTCTTTACTGCGCGGCAACGTATAGAAGTCGACAATTGTAGAGACAAGTGCGATCATCTTCCCTGATCAAGTTTTCCTAAAGACAAGTACAGGCTAACCAAATTTAAACGAATTCTTTCCTTTAGTAACTATGTTATTAGTACAATTATATCGTATAAGTATCTTCAGCCAATCAGGAGGAATCGTCAGGAGATCCATATTATACACACACACACACACACACATATATATATATATATATATATATGTATATATATAACAATATATACCCCAAGTTTATACTCACCCCTCCTCCAATTAAATTCCTGGCTACGCCCCTGATGATGACCCTGTCTACGTGAGACTACAATACTAACAAAAGACGCACGATTGACACTGTTGACGTCAATCTGTCTACGTCATGTTACATACCTGGACTTCTTTCGTTGACGATCAACTGCAATGTGTAATATGCCTTCTAATGTCAACTTGATTGTTGCTTCGATATACGATTGCGCTTTCTTTGCTAACCAATCAAATATATTCGCATCTTCAGACAAAGAGCTAGCTTTTATATTGACTATTTAACCACAATACCACATAATGGGGGGCTGCAAATCTGAGCCACGTTCAATAACCACATAACCAACTACGGTGGTTACAGATCTCGGGAAAAATTTTGCTTTTCCGAACGAGGACATCAAGAACGTATATAGCGACTTATGCTGACCGAAACTGACGCCCACTTTGACGAAGACGCTGCATAGAGACCGATGGCCTTTTGGCCGTTTAGATAAGATTTGAAATGTTGTGCGCACAAACTGAATGGACACAGTGCATTCTCGACCAGTCAGCTCTATATCTCAGTGAATCTCGCGAATAAAATACGCTAAAATTCCTATTTCAACACTGAGATGGTTTTGCTGGTCGCCGAGCACATTCGACTCCCGTATCGAGTTTTTTGCGTCATTATTTGCATAAACAGAGCTTTTTAGGAAATGCATCTTTGCTGCTGATCGGGTTTGTATTTGTTTAGGACGTCGATGCGATCAGACGCGTTTATTTAACCAATCGAACCCATGAATCTGGATTCTGGATAGCATCTCTTTGTCAGTTAATTGGTCGATCAGTTGCGCTAGAATTTCCTCACCCACCCTGAGGTTAGAACATTGGGGCCAGCTTCTTGGAAATTCCCAACGTCACCACATGGATAATACCTCCATGTTCTGATGCGCACCAGAGCCAGTGACAGCCGCTCCGGTGCAACGGAAATTCCAAACTCCATGACGACATCACAGCGCCAGAATTTTTCTGAAACCCCAGATGGGCATCACTGCATCAGTGAATTAACGAACAGAAAGCAAAATTTAAGGTGACTGGAACGATGCCAAATTGGCTGGAGGTTTAAAAAAAGAGTTAGACATGGCTGTGTTACAGTATATATCGCCGTACCTGTTTAACATCATGGCGGAAAAGGTGATAATAATCTTTATTCGTGACAAGCACAGCATCAAAAAAACAGTACACAAACAAGGAAAACCACAAATCAACTGAACAAAAACCAAATAAAATCAAACTAATAATAAACTAATAAACTAATAAATGGAATACTACTTATTACAATGGAAAAAAGCATGGCAAAAGTGGTCATCACCACCACATTTTGACACTCGATGAGCAAAAAAGGGGGAAAAGGGTCATCACCGCAAAAATAATGCTGTAATGAGGGAAACGCTGGACGGTTTCAGAATAATAATAATAATAATAATAATAATAATAATAATAATAATAATAATAATGTGATTTTAAGTGGTTTAGGGAGGCTAAGTAAGCCTGTGTGAAAACCACTGATGTTTTCACACAGGCTTACTTAGCCTCCTAAACCATAGGATAGAATGGAGATGCTGTCAAATCTAAGACACGCGGATGGCATCCTGCTCATCGGAAGTTCAACGGCAGTTTGATAGCTAATAATTATAGTTAATAGCGGGCTGTCCATTAATTACGTCAACAATTTAGGGGGGAGGGGATTTGAAAAGGTTTGACAGTTGTTGACAGGGGGATGGGGGGTCAAGAGAAGTTGACGTCAACAATTTCACAATTTCACTTTTTTCAAATAATCAAAAAATAGGAAATTTCATGGAATACTACTTATTACAATGGAAAAAAGGATGGCAAAAAGGTCACATTTTGACACTCGATGAGCAAAACAGGGAAAAATGGTCATCCCCGCAAAAAATAATAACCTTGCTACTGGAACCTGTCATTGATCTTTGGGGGGGGGGTCAAAAGTTTTTGACGTAATTATAGGGGGTAAGTGAAAGTTGACAGTTGTTGACAAGGGGGATGGGGGTCAAAAATTGCCAAACAATTGTTGACATAATTAATGGACAGTCCCTAGGCAGAATACAGAATATGTCTCGGAGTATGTGGCTCCTCCCACGAAGTGCCACAGGTGCCTGGCTTTTGGTTACTATGATCAATTTGGATCCTTAACGGCGCTATATAAATGCATTTTCGGCTGATACGGCAAATGTAATAGGATGCTTCACGGTGAGCAGTCCTGTTAGCGCTCCTATGCAGATATCACTTCCATCCGTCGTTAATATCAGTGCGCTACATAAATTGGAATCGTGTCTCGTATTCGATCTTCCGAAATAATCAAAAGATGTCAGTCCTGTGTCCGCCTTCAGTTTCCGAGTGGTCCGAGTGGGTCTGGGGCTGAGAAAAAAGGCTGAAAATTTCTGACAAGCAAAAAAAGTTTGTCTCCCTTCCAAATCGTGCTGCAAATCGTGCTGACAAGCAAAAAAAGGTTATCTCGAAAATCGGTGGGCCTATTTTCATGATGGGCCGGGGGGCTACAGCCTCCTCAGCCTTCGCCTTAATATGGCCCTGCCGCTCTGGTCCTCTGCGGTTATCTTACGATTGGCAGAGAACGAGAAACCTGAAGGCGGACAGTGCTGCCATCTTTCGATGATCCAATGACGTCATATTTCCGTAGCTGACGTCACCAGTTAATCAACGACGTACAGAGGAGGCAAGCAATAAGACTAAGTGACTGAGCTCTGTGTAGTTAAGATCTACGTGAGTTAACTTGCAGTCAAGTTGACATCTGAGATTAGAGAAATGAGTTTACGTTCGGCTACATTTTCCTCTCCATAAACACGGCATTGACTTAGGGGTGGGTGAGGGTGTGGGTGGATAAGAGGGCGAAGAATCAGCGTGCGTATGGAGTGGGGTTCATCCCCATGGTAACGTGTCAGGGCATTTTCCGTTGAAATAACCTCAGCACAGACTCCGAAGCTCTTGTTGTCGACCGACGAGACTCACGAGAGAGGAGATTTCGTGGAATTGAATGTCTCTGAAATTAGTTCGTTGAACAGATTCCTAGAGGATTTATATAGCGCCAGGAGAGACAGAGAGAGAGCGTTGAAATGCTTCTTTTTCTCGCTGTTAATTTCGATTTAATGCAAAGAAACCAACTCCGTCCACCGATCCACGCTCTTTCATTGAATGCTGAAAAGAAGTAGTAGTAGAAGAGGATGGAGTAGGAGGAGGAGGAAGACGAGGATGGAGGAGGAGGAGGAGGAGGAGGAAGGGGGAGGGGAGGAAGAAGAAGAAGAATGAAGCGAAATGAGAGAAAAAGGAGGCTAGAAAGAAGCTGGACTTAACTACAAGTACTGACTTTGCAAGCACATTCCTGTGGTGGGGGAAAGGGGGGAAGAATGAGAAACAGATTGACGGAGCAGAAGAGGCAGCAGCTGGATAGGAGAAGTGTTTTTGATTGCGTCGTCTGAATGTTAAGTCTTTGGCGGCGGAGGGAGTTTCTCGCGGGAACGATTGGTTTCCATTGGTTTCGTCCGTCGCCAATAGAGACGGGGAGGGAGCACGGACAGTGCCGGGAATCGCCGACGCTTCTGCAGGGGGGGGGCAGACAGAACATCTGCCGTGCTGTTGCAGCTGCTGCTGCTGCTGTTGCTTTGAGATGCGATCGCTTTGTGATAAGATAAGAAGAGAGGAACAGCAATGACTCCGGACAGACATGATGAAGGTCACGGCAGAGTCACGTTCAAGGTCGTTCATTGGCTCCGATTGTAGGCGCTGATAAAGAGCGTTATGATGCTTCTACAGTCAAACCCCTCTCTCTGTCTCTCTGTCTGTCTGTCTCTCTGTCTGTTTCTCTCTCTCTCTCTCTCTCTCTCTCTCTCTCTCTCTCTCGTGGTCATTGAATGTGAAGCACTATAGATGACTTTTAACCGTTAAATGTTACGATTGAATTCTGTTTCCTTTCCAATGAAAATTTCACTTTTCGACAAATAAGTGCGTCAAACGAGGCGCTATATAAATCAGTGTTTACACTCTGGTATCATTTATTTAACTTAAAGCCCTAACGTGATTGAAAGTGGCTTAGCCACTGGGCGGTCTAGGGCTCTAGGCCCTATAGGGCTTGATCCTCGCCCCATCAGCCTATACCGCTCCATCGCCTAACCCACTCTGCCAACTTCCGTCCCAAATGGATTATAAATTATTACAAGTATCTTTGCTTAGTTGGCAGTTCAAGTATGTCAATGCAGTCAGTATGGGATATCTCGTTCATCCGAGAGGAACTACTTATCTTCGCACCGGCGTACACACGACGGACGCGGTGAGTCATCCGCTGGGTTTCAACACAGCGGCGGCCTCATCACTGCAGACGCGGATGAATACCAACGAAGACAGAAACGGAAAAGGGAATAATCGACTGAGGACAGAAGAAGGGACTCTAGGACATTCGCCAGATGGCGCCAAAGGCAACGACCGACCGACCGGTCGCTAGGTGGCTCAGGACTTCGACCAAATCAACGACGACGCCAGATGCTGGAGCTAAGAACGGCGAAAGCGACGGACAGGAATCAAAGGTCATCAAAGGTCATCAAAGGTCAGGACTTAGAGATCGTGTTCGAGATGAAGCAGTTGGAAGACCAACGGCATTTGACGAAGCTCCTCTGTGAGGAGCATTGCAGCTGACGAGTGTGAACCGCGTCTTAATTGCGCAGTTCAGACTATTGTGAACCTCGCTTCGTCGTCGCCGTCGTCAATCGATTAGAAAGATTTTAACAGCGACGATGATGAACATTTATCTGCAGAATTCCTTTTAGGCAGACGATGAGAGGCTGCTGCTGCTGCTGCTTCCTCGTCTTCTGCTGCTGCCAGCAGGTGGTTGTCCTCCGAGGTAAGGGTCTTCGTCCATGTAGGCATGACGGTCAAGTCAAAATCCTAATCTGTCTCGCAGTGTCATTATAATTGATGGCTGTTGTGCGTGGCGTCTATGCTCTGCAGATATATTTTCGTTCCACGGCACAGATGAATTACTGTGCGCTATGCTTTGGCGATGACTGCGGACAACTAAGGACAAAAGACAGCGCCATCTATATAGTTTCAGTTGCACATTTCCGACTGCTTCTTCTTCTCCTCCCTCCTCGTCCTCCCTTCTCCTACTCCTACTCCTCTTCTTCTTTTTCTTCTTTTTCTGCCTCTTCCTCTTCCTCGTCTTCGTCGTTATCATCGTTGTCGTCGTTGTTGTGATGACAGTTGACTCTGAGTTGTGACTGAGGTGTTGTTGAGAGAAATTGCTTTCTCTGTCCAAAGACTCTCGTTGAGTTGAGATTCAGAGGCAGAACAGTAATTCGACGCATCTATTTTAATTCTCCCGTCGACCGCCAGGGTGTCTTAGGCAGCGCCACCTAAAGGCGCTATATCATCTCCATGTATTTACGCCTCACTTTAACAGCGGGGGGAGGAATAGGGAGGGATGGTGTCATCAGGGCAAACCCCTGAGCAGCAGATCACGAAATATTACACTGGACCTCTGGACGAAGGCCATTGTCATTGATGGATGTATGTATGTATGTATGGATGGATGGATGTATATATGGATGGATGGATGAATGGATGGATGGATGGATGGATGGATGGATGGATGGAGCGGTTCTTAACGATTGATTCACCGATTGACTAAGTTACTAGTGACTGTCTGATTGGTCAATTGATTGGTCGTTTGGTGAGTTGATAGCCGGATGGACGGAAGGACGGAAGGACGGATGGATGGACGGAAGGATAGTGTCGTGAGTGAACGACCCTTGAGGTCTTCCAGGGATTAATGATTTCGTGTCTTTTGGAGACTGGATCTAACGGCTTCAGCTGCTTAAGTAAACAAACGACCGATCGCCAGATGGCGAACGGACAGACGCAAGATGGCGGCGCACCAATGAATTCACAGCCCATCCTCCTCCTCCTCCTCCTCCTCCTCTTCCCCTTTTTCTTCTTCCTATTTTGTCTTTGGGATTAGAGAGCACTTCACTGATAAACGTCTCGCTAAGGTTGAAGAGACAAATGGGAGAGAGAGAGGGGCGGAGCGAGGGTGAGGATGGGGGCATAATTCTGGTAAACCCTTGAGCTGGAGACATTTCTGGGTCATTCCACGAAGGATTTGCATCCGACCTCTTCGCTTCCTATTTGAATTGGTTCTCGGGTGAGAGGATGACGGGTCAAAGGTCAGAGGTCAGAGGTCAGAGGTCAAGCACCGCTCGTCTTCGTCGTCGGCAGAACAAAGAATTTCTGCGAATCGAAAAAAACGCAGAAATGGATTATTTGAAAGTCTTAAAAACCTTGTGTAAGATGTACCGGTAATGTAATGTAAGACAGTACGTTACATGTGCATATCGCCTCTTTATTTCTATACTCAGAGACGCTCGTGGCATTGGAGTTGCAGGTTCAATCTATATATAGCTCTTCCTGTTATAGCAAAGCGCTAAGCACTAAGTACTAAGCATGCAGACCATTATATGGCTGTATTTTACACCGGTAATTTGTAACTCAGTTTTACTTTACGCTACGAATCCCCGAGATTCGAAAACATTTGATCGAACCCGAGTAGACAGACTCGCTCAGCGCGCATATATATAGGCCTATATATATATATATATATATATATATATATATATATATATATATATAAGTATATAGAAGACGAATTTCGCATTATCTGGTTAAAGGTAATGCGAAGGAGATAATGGATGTCCCGAGTAATGTGATGTCTTTTGACGTTTTCCGCGGAGTTATCTGCGGAGGTCAATCATCTTCTTTGCAATTCTATCCTTTCGACTTCTTTAACGAAGCTCTAATTCGATCTGACGACGGTTTCGTTTCTTTCGTCGTCTTGGCGACGCCGTTGCTAGCGTCGACCGGCGGCCATTGTTGTTGTTATGGATACGGTTGCTAAGTGTATGTAACGAGAGAGAGAGAGAGAAAGGTGGTCGCTTAGGGTCCAACTAAATTGCATCAGCAGATCAAACACCCGACGCCCAAAGATATTATTTGCACAGAAACTCATCTCACACAAAAGACGGAACACACAGATGGACAGACGAGCAAGACAAGACAAGACAGACAAGAAGACAGAAACAAACGAACAGAGAGAGAGAGAGAGAGACAGACAAACAGACAGACAGACAGACACAAATAGACAGACAGGCAGACAGACAAAGAAGGGGATAAACACTGGAATTGCCAGATATTTATACATAACTGAAATGGAAGAATTGTGAAGGGCTTTGGTGAATTAATAATAACAATATATAACATTATTATTATTATTATTATTATTATTATTAAATTGTAAATGTCATAAAATTGATCTATATTTTTTAGAAAACTCTCAAACTCTCCGAAATGGAGTACCAGTTCATCGCACATTCACAACATTTACTTTTTCTCTTCGATCATGTTGCCTCCAAATACTCTCAACGGTTTACGCAAATTCCACGACCCACCCGTCCCAGCCAGAATAAGGGGCTCTGCCCCCCTCCTCCTCCTTCCCCTACCCCAGTGACTAAGGCAATGACCCTCAGATGCTGTCTCAGTAATTCTTCGAAGGTCAAATACATCTAAACAAGAATTTAACATAGAAGTTCAAGGTCAGACATTTTGGCTCAAAAGTCGTCTCTCTCTCTCACTCTCTCTCTCCCTGATCAATCAATTATTCTTTTTCATTCGTCGATTTCTTCTAATAGCAACGGTCTCCATGGCGACCAAAGCCGCATTCGACGTCCGTTTCTATGGACACCTGATTCAAAAGACGAAAACTATAGAGGCGCTATATAAATGATTAACGCGATTACTGCGGCGGCGGCAGCTGCCGGAAATGACGTGTCGCCGGAAGAAGTGCATCTAAACGACTTCCGGTTTTCATAATCTGGAATCGTATATCTTGGAAGTGGGGATGAAAATGCGGAAGGAGGTTTAATAGAAGTCGACTGAGAAACGCTGACGTCATCATCGAAGAGAAAAGTCGAAGAACTACTACGTCATCAAATAGACTGCTACGTCATCAAAGTGCCTCCTTTACAAATGCTCTTAACTCATGCTGCATATCTTTAGTCAATGCTTTATCTTCAGCTGCTTTTTATCTATTTGATTTTTTAAAATGGCTTCTCTCTTTGTCTCTTATCTCTTCTTCGATTGTGTCTACTCGCCCGAGAGATAATCTTGAAAGCAGAAGAGGCGGAGTCGTGCTGTTATTTGAGGGGGTGGGGTGTTTTGTCTCTCTCCTTTTGTCACTTAATCTCTGAATATTTCTTCATACGATTTTGAATGATGATTGTTCGACGGAATATACGAACAGAGGA
This sequence comes from Metaphire vulgaris, assembly GCA_018105865.1. Classification (NCBI taxonomy): domain Eukaryota; kingdom Metazoa; phylum Annelida; class Clitellata; order Crassiclitellata; family Megascolecidae; genus Metaphire; species Metaphire vulgaris. The sequence goes on along the minus strand of CM030867.1, from coordinate 465,533 downwards.
CGCTAGATGGCGAATTGATTTCGTCGTTTGGCGCCAGAGGGACGAGTCACGTGATTCGCTTGAGACGTCATGACGACTTCGGTCTCGAGATGGCGCTGCGCAGATTCTCAACATTCTAGGCAATTCCATCGGGAATAGCATCACACGAATAACTCTCAAGACGACTAACAAAGACTAAGACGACGACGACGACGATGATGATGATGATGCTCTTTCAGCCCTCACTATTAAAATTGCGCTCTCTCTCTCTCTCTCTCTCTCGATTCCCTGGAGATGATTCGTAATGATCAGCATTAGAATGAAGTTTGAATGATTGCAATCAATAGCCGCAGACAAAGCAGAATTATTCACAGTTTTTGGCATCTAATTAGAACAATCATCATCGTCGTCGTCGTCATCATCATCAACGTCATCGTCACCACCATCTTCATCATCTTCATCATCATTATCATCATCATCGTCGTCATCATCATCATCATCATCATCATCATCATCATCATCATCAGAGGTCTGGTTGTACTGCCATCATGATGCCTATATATTTCTATCTTATTCTCTTCATTTTCATTTCCTCAATAATTATTTTCTTTAGCTCTGTCTCTTTGTCTGTCTGTCTGTCTGTCTGTCTGTCTCTCTCTCTCTCTCTCTCTCTCTCTCTCTCTCTCTCTCTCTCTCTCTGAGTTTTTGATGACGGTAGAATTTCGAACAATGAACTATTTCTTCTTTCTCACGACTGCACTTCGTAGCTCAGTTCTTGTTACTCGTTCTTTAGTCACGCAAGCGAACTGCGAATGAACGGAGATGGAAGATTGGAAGATTGGAAGGGGAGAATCCGTGGAGGAAGGAGTGTCTCCCCAGTCCTCTGTCCTCCTTCTTTCCTTCTGTTTTCTCTCTAATTCTCTTTCCTACACAACGAGGACTTAAAAGACTCATTGAATTAAATAAGCATTACACGAAGTCTTTCTTCGTCAGAATGGAACTCTTTGTTTAGTTCTTAACCCCTTAACCGTGTGTTTAACAGTAACTCAATGTAAAATGGACGGATATATCCGGGATCCCCAGTTAAGGGGTTAATTAGCTCAGTAATTCTTATTCCTGTTCTTTATTTCCTCTTTTTCTATTTTTCTCTTCCTCTCTAATCTTGTTTTCGCGAGGCTTCATTCTAAATCCAGTTCAACCTTTTCTTCATTTCATGCTCGAAGCTGTCAGTTAACCAAATCCATAGCACGCTGTCCGTCCATCTGTCCGTCCATCTGTCCGTCCGCGTGTCTGCCTGCCTGCCTTTCTGTCTGCCTGTCCGTCGTCGTTGTGTATGGCAGAAGACAGGGGTCATTTTTTCTTGCATGACTTCCAATGTTTGATCGTTGACTCGAGTCATTCTACGTTGTCATCGAATGAGGAATGACAGACAGGAGGTCGACGTGACCTCCGCTGAGCGCAGATCGTTAAAGCATGACGGATGACAGTGCGTGACACTCCGCTTGACCTGCGTTTGGAATTCGAACCTTTTTGAAATATCTCAGAACGACGACCCAGACGACTGATCGTCCCTTGCGCCCGGATGTTACGGCACCCGATGCGATTTTCCCTTGAAATGCCTGAAAATTAATTGCCTCGAATAGTGAGCTCTGACCCTAAGCAGGGACTTTTCTGATTCTGTGGCCATCTAAACAACATTACGACGACGAAGACAATTAGCACAAAGAGAAAAGAGGCAACAACCATTATCTCTTTTCAAATAAAGCGAATTGCTAAAGACTACAATGAGGACGACGACGACGATGATGATAACGACGAAATATAAAGAGACGAATGTTTGTTGGCATTTTCAAAAATAGTTCCCAGAGAGAGAGAGAGAGAGAGAGAGAGAGAGAGAGAGAGTTGATTTATTCTTGACGAAACGACAGAATAAGTGAACGATAGAAAGACAACTGCTCCGTTCATTAAGAGCCAAGATATGGCGATTCTTTACTATACAAAAAACATCGCTATTCATTTAGCCACCCATCCATCCATCCATTCATCTATCCATCCATTCATCCATCCATCCATACATCCATCCATTCATCTGGCTGTGTTATTATTATTATTAGAGATTATTATTATTATTATTATTATTATTATTATTATTATTATTAGAGATTATTATTATTATTATTATTATTATTATTATTATTATTATTATTATTAATTATTATCATTAGAGAAGAGAACGCTGTCAGAGCATGGAGACTGAAGGCATACTGCGATTGGCACACCTGTCTACCTACCTGTCTATTCACCTTAATTAGTGCTTGAGGAGTTGTGGTTAACGGTAACCAAGATCAGAAACTCTGATTTCGACTTCAAAGGAGAATCTGTTTACTTGTTATTGCATCTCGCTTTTATTCGGAAAAACTTTCCCTCTTCTGGCGCATCGAGTATTCGTATCGATGGCGTAGCCAGGGAGGGAGGGTGCTGGTCCTCTATTCTGGTTGGGATCAGTCGTGGGATGTGCCCTAAACCCTTTTGAGAAATTGGAAAGGGGTGGTAGTATTTTTTTGGTCGTCGAGGTTTTCATTTGAGACTATGAATGTGCATCTCCCATGTATTCCAAATCCTGGCTTCGCCACTGATTCGCATTTGACCGATGTTGGTCCTTCGTTTTTCTCGGCCTCAGTCGTTACTTATTTGGATCTATCTCGTCTGACCAGCGCTGCACTTAAATGCTGCGAATGAAATTCCGACAGGTATTTTTAAGGCTTCATGACTCTTCATAATATCTGTTCAGAGACAATGTAGTCACATATAAGAGACACAAGAAGAGACAGTAAGTAAGTTTGTTCTGCTGTTTTCTGTTCAGAGATACAACGTCTCTACATTGATCGAATCAGGATTTCGATCATTTCTGTTTCAGCGAATGAGGGCACAAGACCCGAATCACTGAGGCCAATGGGAACACTGGAAATTATCGGGGGGGGGGGGGGCTCTCAAGCAAATTCCACGACCCGTCCCAGCCATGGTGGAGGGGAGGGACGCGGCATGCGAAGTCTGTGGTCGCACCTTCTGCAGCTGAACATGAGACAAAAAATAGGATTTTAGAAGAACAAAGAGGAAAACGTCAGCAGGATTACAATGAAAACGAGAATTTCAGACGCCAAGAAATAGGCTGCACAGAACGATATATATATATATATATATATATGAGCTATAAAAATCAGACTGCTGTGTAATTCAGCCCCCTCTCTCCTCCCTCCCCGTCTCTGCGTAACCGTAACAGATTATAGCCTGTCGTAATGTATTCGATCGCAGCGTTTGTCTTTTTTATTTAGAGGGAATATAGAGATGAAACCCTCTTTTTGCGAAACAAGACAATCTTGCTATTGTACGAGATGAATTAGATTTTATCCCATTCGAAGGATTATCCGGGCTTACGCTAATCGGGCGCCAGATAAATCAGCGTCTCTGCCGATGCTTCCGCGGATTAGTCCGGCGAACAACCATTTCAATTGCAAGTCTATTAGTCCGTCTTTTAGACCGTCCCTTACTCCGTCTGTTGGTCTGTCTATCAGTCCGTCTAATATTCCCTCTCTCTCTCTCTCTCTCTCTCTCTCTCTCTCTCTCTCTCTCTCTCTCTCTCTGTGTGTACGTCTAATAGTCCGTCTGTCTGTCCGTCTGTCGAAACGAAGATCAAGTGATGGAGAAAATCATAGACTTGTGTAAGAAGTTATCTCAGCGGCGTCACGTGATCTGATTTCGTGACTCATGGAGATCTTCTCGGCGTCTTCGTCACGACTCTTAGAAGCGCATCATAAGATGGCTATTGTAAAGATGAAAAATAACAACGAAATTCGAGAATCGATTAAAGAATTGTGGTCGTAGTCGAACTTTTCCCTATTTGCGTCCAACACAGAAAAATAAATAAAAGAGAAACACAGGGTTACTAATGAAGAAAAAACGAAGAAAGAGAGGTCAGAGGGTCAAATCATATTGAAACTAAAAAAGACTAACGGAGAGAGACAGACAGACAGACAGATAGACAGATAGACAGATGAGAATGACGAGTATGAATTAAAAGAGAATTGTCATATCTTACATTCTGTGGGGAATTGTCGTGTGTGGGGTGGGGGTGGGGTGGGGGGGGGGGCGCTTGGGCGTGCGTTGGGACTGAGAGGGAGTTTTATGAAGAAAGTGCAGCCATCCGTGAAATTAAATCTGATTGACCGGTCGACTGTGACCGGCTGATGAAGATTGCTGGGGGCAGGGGCGACCCTCGGCGCCATCCTCAGCCGCTGCTGTGGCTAATAAGAGGAAGAAGTGTTTTTTCCTCCAGAGATCGATGTCTGGGTGGGTGAAACGCAGGGCAGGCCCCTGCCTTACAGCGGATGCGGGGAAGATGGGGCAGTTGGGGAGGGGACACGGTGGGTTGTCTATCCGTCGTGGAAGAGATTAGACGCCCGGGAGTCCGCTGGCAATTAATCATAGACGCTTCCGTCCCAGCAGTTGCCGTGGGTGGGTGGGTGGGTGGGTGGGTGGGAGGGGGCAGGGTCACCCTGTGTGTCCGTTCCAACCTCCTCAGTCGATTCTTTATAGTCCGGTGTGAGAAGATGTTTTCCGTGGGAACTTGGGAAAAGATAGGGAGTGTCCGAGTGACAGAAAACAAACAGAGTGATTGGAGAAGAACTTAGGTTACGTCGTTCATTGGAATACATCGAATGTAAAATCATTCTATTCGTTTTTATTGAGCTTAAAAGCGAATACAGAGTGATAGGTGGTCACGAGGACAAGGGAATGTACGCGGATACAGAGAAACAGAAGCACACAGCCAAATAGATAGACAGACAGACAGACAGAGGTACGCGAAGTAACAGAGAACGGGTTATACATTCTCGTGCATCATGTGCGGCGTCGCTGATAGCGTAAAAGTGATTGCTGAGGCGTAGATGGTGGATGGTAGATGGAAGATGGAAGATGGTAGATGGAAGATGGTAGATGGTAGATGGAAGATGTAGATGGTAGCCGTATGTGGTATAGTTGTAGATGGTGGAGGTGTAGGTGGAGTCGCGCGTGGAAGAGACAGAAGAATCCGCTTAATCTTGGATTCAGAGCCATGGCGTTCTATCGACCGTAAGTCGATAAGTGGCAGCTGCGAATATCCAGGCGATCGATCGATCGATCGAATGATGGCTTCTTATCTATCGCTCCAGAACCTTCGAACGCCGCCGCCGTCGCCGTCGTCGCAGATAAGTTCATTACGCGCTTATCTACAAGCGACGTGCCCCATTGCAGTCTTTAATATGCGCAGTACATCGTCTGCAAGAACATCGCCGTTTTAACGAGGAGTCCTGTTGCTTAGTCTACGATTGCTATGAGATAGCCTGTCGAACTCTACGCTTTTTAACCCTTCTTCCCAAGCAGGGGTCACCCAACTACACGGTCCGCGCGCCACATTCGGCCCGCGAAGTCAGATTGTCCGGCCCGCCACTTAATTTGCTCGATAAAACTAGATGCGATCTTTTTGCTAACGTCGTCTTTTTTATAACCTTTTGGTAAATGAATATGTTGGTTCTTTCTGTTCTCTCTCTCTCTCTCTCTCTCTCTCTCTCTCTCTCTCTCTCTCTGTTGTATTCCACTTCACTCATGGCCAATGTTGAATGCTAACCTTGGTTTTTCCATGAGACCCTTCGTTTTGTATTGAGATCAGTTTGGTCACGTGACCGCCTTTGTCGTTCTTTCTTTTTTCCCGGTCCGCTGTCAAGAACAGTGGCGACCTCTGCTCTGTTTAAAGCAGATCCATTTAAACTAATTCTGTTTTCTCTTTATTTCTAGATGTTGCCGGGTTTTGGTCACACTTTCTTCGCCAATTGCCCCTCTCCTCTTCCTCCTCCTCCTCCTCCTCCTCCTCCTCATCATCATCATCATCATCATCAGCTTGGTCGTCGTCATCATCATCATCATCGTCATCATCGGGGGAAGTCTTCTCTTTAAACGCTTCTCTGTCTTCTCCTGAGAAGCTCCCATTCTTCGACGAATCTTCCGAGCAGAGTAACAGCGCCATATTTCATCCGGCGATTGCTGAGGATTCTCTCGACAATAATTCCACCTTCTTCTTCCCTGAGTCCTGGTCTTCCGGATCTGACCAGCCAATCAGAGGTCCAAGCGACGTCCGGGAGAGGAACAGGAGGAGCAGCACCACCCCGGAGTCCAGTGGAAGAACCATCGCTGAGCCCTCCACGGCGCTTCTTCCCCCCACAGCAATGACCTCCACGACCCCCTCCTCCTCCTCCTCCCTGACGACGCGACGGAATATCTACATCAGAGGTCAGCTGATGAATCCTCCTCAGCAACCCTCGAGGTCCTTCGGATCGAGGGACTCGTTCCGGAATTCACCGGAAGCGGAAGTCCAGGACGGCGGAGGCGGAGGCGTTTGGGAGGGGATCTGGAGCAACGAGACTTCGACGGGCAACGCCAGCAACACAGCGACGAAGAAGAGGACGACGACGACGACGAACAGAAGACGCTTCTACAACTTCAAACTATTACACGATTCGCTGCAGGTGAGCGACACTTCCGGTCAGACGCTCTAACAGGTGTCAGGAGATACAGTCCAACTTCGCTAGAACGTGTTTAGCGGGTCTGTACAATTCAGTACGTTATACCAGAGTTATGTATGCGTTATACCCAATACCATGATACCATCTATACGTACATTGCGGTACGTTATAACCGAGTATGCGCTATAACCGAACCCCGTTATAACGAGGTTCTACTGTCATAGATTCAACGTAGAATTCTCAGAAACAGCGGAGATATCCAAATGTTCAGGTAATGGAACATTAACCGATTGCTAAAAAGACTTTAGACAACAGTTGCTTTGGATTTCAAAGTCACGTGATCCAGCATTCTCATTCAGCGATAAAATCCTATTAGTAGCCTCTTCGGTGGCGTAGCCAGGATTCTGGAATAGGGGGCACATCGACCAGTGGCTATTCTAGCCACCTAGACATTGGAGGAGTTTAAATTTTGGGGGGGACATACATTGGGGAGGTCATACTACTTGCCAAAATGTCAACAAAAATGTGTGTGGGGGGAATTCAAACTTTAGGGGGAAATTCCCCCCCCCCCCGAGAAGGCCTAGAATAAACACTGCACATCAACATTTTCGGATCAAAGAAATGTTGACGGCCAAAAATGTCTTCTGAAGCGCTTTGGACTTTCATGCATTCTCCTCAATCTCATGGTACCAATCCCCCCCCAACCCCCCAACCCCCCATCTACACAACGGTTTTGCGCAAATCTCACGACCGGTCCCAGTCCGAATAGGGGGAGGGCTACGCCCCTCTCCCTTGTAGATACGCCAATCAACGTCACTGCGGAGTCTTTGGAACCAAGTCATTGAAAGGGTTTGGGTCAATTCCAAGAAGAAGCAGGGACATTCCTTTGCAGTCCCGTTTACTTGAAATGTCAAGCGAGTTTTTAAGTGGTTTATTTTAATTAGGATTTCTCCTGTGTTTAAAAAAACCCATCGACACTAATACAGGCGTCTAGTCCTCCTCCTCCTCCTCCTCCTCCTCTCTCTCTCTCTCTCTCTCTCTCTCTCTCTCTCTCTAGTCTGCTGTTGCGTTTAAATCTGCATCTACAAGAAACAAACACAATTCACAACGCCTCATCACATACTAATTTCAGTTCATCATAATTCAGTACTAACTATAATAAGTATGGAATAATCAATCTAGTAAAAGATCCTATCTACAGTATAACTGCCTATTATAATTTCCCATTGTACTTCAGTTACCTTTACACTAGTAGCTGATCCTGTCCTATCGTCTAATTCGTTCCATTTGTCAGGTGCTATAGAAATGTTGCTTGTGTCTCCCAATTCGCTATACTTAAGCAATTTTTATCACGGCCTCGAGCGTCATTAAACTGTGCTAAGAGAAAAAGCTTAGCTTATGGCACTTCCACTTTGTCAGTCAATATCTTGTAGGTCTTCTCTTATACCTCCTCTTCCTCTCCCTCTCCCTCTCCCTCTCCATCTCCCTAATCCGCAATGCTTTAGGCTTTCATCTTGGCTTAGTCTTTGACATCTTTTAATCATCTTGGTTGATCTTTCCAAAATCTCTATGTCCTTCCTCTATTCGATGGATTCCATGCGTGAATTCAATATTCCACAAATGGCGCAACCAGGTTTTAACATCAGGGGAAGCGGCGAACTTATTGAAAAGGCGTCACTTTTTCAATTCGCATTCAGTGGCGTAGCCAGGATTCAGGAATAGGGGGAGCCACATCGAAATTTTCCCAGAAAGGTCAAAAGTCCTGACGAGCAAAACGAAGGCCGTTCCGTCCGAATACGGGGACTTGGTCACCCTGCTCCTCTTCCGTGGAGTGAAAGTCTCCATTTAATGGAGACTCATTTATGACGGATGACTACTATGTCCTTGCTTTTTAATTTTTAATTTATTACATTTTTGAAAATGGCGCCACGTTTCTGGAAATTTTCTCGAGGGGAACGACCACTCCACCTGCACCCCTAGCTACGCCACTGGTCTTATATAGCCTGGTTATTATTTCTTTATCTCTGCTTACTAAATTCTCCTTGGTCATTCCTATGATTCGGTTGCCATTTTAACTACCTCAGCAAAATAAAAAAATGTGCCTACTTGGTTTCAAACTGCTCTGCATAATTACATCAGGATCTGTGTGTCTGTCTGTCTGTCTGCCTCTCTCTCTCACTCTCTCTCTCTCACTCTCTCTCTCTCTCTTTCTCTCTCTCTGTTCACCTGTAAATTCGGTTGCCATTTTAACTACCTCAACAAAATGTGTCTACTTGGCTTTAAATTGCTCTGCATAATTACATCCAGATCTCTCTCTTCACCTGGAAATTTTAAAGTCTTTCCACATAATTATCAATTATAAGCTTCCTTCTGTCTTCCAATGTGCATCACGGTGTGTGTGTTTTGATGCTGCTTGTCTATGTACAGTAGAACTTCGTTATAATGGACTTGGTTATGTATAGCGTATCCTTGGTTATGACGTACCGCAATATGCGACCCCGTGTGATGCGCTACCGTAATGGATGGTATTGGATATAACGCACATCGCATATAACGTACTCAATTTTACAGACGGGATAAATGCGCGTTATAACGAAGTTCTACTGTATAAGCTTCTAATATCTTGAAGAAGTCAAACGGTTATCCTGGAAATCCTGGATTCGTTCCTCTGTCGCAATTTGAAAAGCCTCTTCTCGTGAATCAGCGCAGGAGTCAGATGCTGATCCATTCGGCAACCCGTAGATGCCCGTTTGCACTGAATTCAATGCAATCGCAGTGCAGCAGTCGGACGACCATGATGGACACGTGACTCGAGATGACGACGCCAAGACAGCGGGCTTTCCAATCCACGACCATTCAGAAAGTACGAGATTCTACATCCACTCTCATATCCCCTTCGACGATATGAGAGCGAATTTATCACGAGAGAGAGAGACAGACAGACAGAGACAGAGAGAGAGAGAGATACAGACAGACAAACAGAAAGAGAAAGAGAGAAAGAGAGAAAGAGAGAGACACACAGAAGCAGAGAGAGAGAGAGAGAGAGAGAGAGAGGTAGGAAGGGAGATAGGTCAAAATTCAGTGCCCGATGTCAGTGCAGAGACGATGCGAAAATGTTTGGCATCGAAATGACGATGACGATGACGATGACGATGTCTTGAAATGCTTTCAAAGGCACGCTGCTACGCCCCTGGCCCCCGCCTCTGGGCCCCCGTCTACCCCACCCTCCCCTCGCCGCCTGTGACCCCCTCTTCGTCGCTCCGCCATGGTCAATATTTGTTTTAGTCCACGGAAGAGACGACTTAGCAGATGGCGCTTGTGGTCATTTCTTTAAAGGGTCCAACGCCCGTTTCTCATAAAAGCGCTATATAAGCCGCATATTGTACGAGAGGACAACAACGCAGGAGAAGAAGAGGAAGAGGAAGAAACAATATTGCGTTGGATTGGCGCTTAACACGCTATCACAGATTATCCCTTCGATGGGATTGGATGAAATGAAAAACCTGCATGGATTCAATCTGTTCTTCTACAATTAAGCCCAAAGGATAAGCTGGTAATTTTCTGTCAGTTTCAGCGGATTTCTGCCCACCCCCTTGATTTCTACTCCAACAGAAAATAACATTACATAGAAATAAACCAAACAAATCCAATATTATTATATTCGTTCTTACTAATTTACACTATGCAGCAAATGATGGCAACTGAATCAGTTTTTCTGTTTTAGTGTAAAATGATGATGATGATGATGATGATGATGATGATGATGATGATGATGATTGTTATCATAGCACCAAATATAATACTCAAAGGTATCAATCGATGGTATCTAAATTCATACCGCATAAGACGGGGTCAATGCCAGAGGTCAGTCAGAATGTTAAAGATGTGGCTTTAGAAATTATTATTAAAATGTCTTTTTCAGCTGAATAATAATAATAATAATAATAATAATAATAATAATAATAGTGGTAATTTTCGCGCAATTGAATGTCGTCGTCGT